>JANAVB010026000.1:9511216-9688562 GCA_029216955.1 Iris pallida | reverse complement strand
AATTCTGTTACTAAATATACATCTGTAATAATAGGAGAGGAAGAAGTACCTATGTCGCCATTACCAATTATTTGTCCTTTTAAATTGTTTTCAAATGAGACATAGCCTTCTTCCTTCATCGATAGAGTTGCAAACAAAGTATTATCGCCCATCATATGTCTGCAACAACCATTATCGAGAATCCATTTGTTTCTAGTGGAAGGAGGAAGGTCCACCTACAACACAAGTTGAAGATGTAACCTTTGGCACCTACTTTCTTGAGGGTCCAAATGTGTTAGTTTTTGGAACCCAAACATATATGTGCATATCTACTAGCTTTCAAATCTTACACTGATGTGATATATGTCCTTTTATACCAGTAATGACATATAGCAGATATTTATGTTAGATGGAGTTTGAAGATCATGTATGTGTGTTTTTGAAGAGGTGTGCGACCTCATGTTTGAAATTTATACATAAATGCATGACTTCTAGCACTTCTTGTAGTGTTGATTGTTATGTTTGTGTTTAGCCGTGTGATTTGTATTTACTTTAGTTACAGGAATGACACCTGTTACCTAACTTAATCTCTAACTTTTTAGAGACATCACAAGCTTTATTTGTCACGCCCCAGAACCAAAATACTAGAGAGCAGGGGCGGACATAGCCAGCTACGTATAATGAAATGGAATCTATCTCACTATACGATCACGGCTGTCTAGAAATATAAGGGTTTATCTACAAGCCATCAGTCTCTTAGGGTCAATAACAGCCTAATGTCCCAATCTCAACAAGTAATGATAGTAACAAGATATCAGATCACCAAATATACAATTGTAAGGCGTCCCAAACATTATATCCAGATGATCATGAAGCTAGTCGTACAAAATGTAAGGACTAGCAAGAGTTAAGTCATACATGAGCAACCTCGAGTTGCCAATCATGTTTACAGTCCATAGGCAGACAGAAAGTAAAGTGCATCGAGCTAACATGTGCTCGTCGGCTAAATGCCTCAAAAGAATAATGTACAATTACAGTAGGAGAACAAAAGAAACCCACTCGTTGCCAGGATTCCCTCTAGTGGTCACCATCTGGCTGGAAAGCAGGTACCCTTGCTGCTGCTCCGGTATCTGGCCATACAAAACCAGCTGGGTCAGACCCAGAAAGAGCAAGTGCCACAAAGGAGGCTTCACTTAGGAACCAAAACCAGCAATTAGCACAATAATAATAAGGTAATAACAGGAATTAAGAAAAACATAACAGGTGATATACGATGATAATCCTGGGACTATTCAGATAACCAGGTTACAACCCTAACCAAACAAGGACCGGGGTTGTAACCCTTCGTCTGAACAGAACTTGGATTCTCCCCCATTTATCGGCAAAATATAAAAAAATCATGACAGGTAGCAATTCTTGTGCAGGAATCAAGACAAGACTAGACAGGTTTCTCATACGATCAATTACGGCCAAGCAATAAGTACGGCTTGCTATACTTTAACTAGGATTATCACAGGACTAGTTACTAGCAAGATGCAATGAGAATTCTAAGTCCGGTTACCTGTTTGTTACTACCTGACTGATCCCAGCAAGAAAAGGAAAGATAGCAGGATATAGCAGACACACTGTAGTAAGATACATGTGTCCTAAGGTACCACACTCGACGTTGGGCTGGAAGTGCGCTCATCTCGACAGATAGCAACAAATCCTATGTATATATATATATAAGGCCGGGACCAAAGGGGCAACAGGTAACTGGGGAATTCTCCATGAACTATTTGATCCATCTAGTCATTAACCTAGCCAGATTCAGTATGAATCCCTGACCGTGGAAAACCAGGGATTCATGTCCTAGACATGATGCGAGACAAGACTGGTTGCTTACACAAGCACATTCAATATAATCACCCACGGTGTCAAGAATTTACTTAGCATGTCACGTTAGCCGTCGCAACAGACATATCAAGGTTATCGTGTCAAGACTACTTGTCAAGATTACTTGTCAAGGGTACACCACGACGGGTCACCATCATGCAATTCCATCAGTAAGCCTTGTTCTGATTAACATTCATAAATACTGTCATGATCATATCGGGTTCATGTCAAGTTTACATCAAAGGCGTAAGGATATAAAATGGCTGCAATTTCATAAAAGGGGAATATGGGGACATAAGGCACCCAAGGGGGGGAAGCAAGGGGTAGCATACGCTCAGGACAGCGTACGCAAGGGTCATGCGTACGCTCAAGACAGCGTACGCAAGGGCATACGTACGCTCAAGACAACGTACACAAGGGGCATGTGTACGCTCAAGACAGCATACGCAAGGGGCATGCGTACGCTCAAGTCTGCGTACGCTCAGGCCAGGGCACGCTCAAGTCTGCGTACGCTCAGGCCAGGGCATGCTCAAGTCTGCGTACGCAAGAGACACGCTTCCAACAGGAAGCGTACCCAAGTCAGCGTACGCAAGAGACACGCTTCCAACAGGAAGCGTACCAAGTCTGCGTACGCAAGAGACACGCTTCCAACAGGAAGCGTACCCAAGTCTGCGTACGCTGTGCTAAAGAGCCGCGCAGCTCAGTGGCGTAAGCTAAAAAGCTCTACACACTGCTCACTGTCTTCTCCAAACCAGCAAGAACTCCATGGTTAAACCCAAAGCTTCAAAAGTTCATAACTTGGTCAAAACAAGTCCAAATCCAACTTTTCAAAGGTCAAAATTGGATAGAAAAAATTTCCCACCACATGGAACCATCAAAACTTGAAAACAAAGAAGTTTGATAGACCAAAACCACCAAATTCGAAAATAACTAATTTTTAGATCTACAAGATTTAAAGCCAAAAAATGGAAAATGACAAGTTCTAATGTGTCTTAGAAACATGAGGAGAAGCTAATGGAACAATAAAATGGGCCCTCTTGTAGAAGCAAGTTGCACTTGCCTATGGGTGTCGAGAGTTGGGTGGAGGAAGAAGAAGAAGAATTAATGGAGGAAGTAATGAAGAGAGAGAGAGTGTTGGTAGAGTTTTTAATGAGGGTGGGATGTGGTGTGTTGAGGGTGGAGCATAGGCTAAGGTGTTCCAATACACATTAAACCAAACCAAACCAACCCAAACCAATTAAAACCGAGCCATGACAAAACCCAAAATACGAGAAATACCGAAATTCCACAAGTTGAGAAAAATAAAAATATATGCCAAAATCCAGATACGAGTATAAATACGAAATACGGGAAAATACGAAAAATGAGGGTGACATTATTGTACTTGTCCGCGAGTCATCTATTTTCTAAGCAATAATATAATTTTTTTTATCTAGTTCATAGAGATCATTGAATTTTACATTTTTTGATTTTCTCAAGATTCTCAAGTGTGTCATGTAATCTTAACTTTAAAGAAGAAATCTCATCTGTGTTACTAGAAGAATTTTTATATCTAATATCTTCTAGTATTAGAGATGGCTTAGAAAACTCATATTGTACAGCTTTTAGCTATTTTTTGGCATTTTATACATACACATCATTTTCTTTTGATCTTCTAGTAGATCAGTGAACACATCAAATAATTCATCAAAAATAAATTCTTCATAAAGAGGATTTAAAATTACCTTAGCATCTGTAGCCATGAAGCATATATTTCTTATGTTGTGAGGTCTTTCTTTTCTTCTTCAGAATCACTCACCTGACTTTTATACCAGATGCTGGTATTTGCGTAATTCTTTGCTGAGGTCCTTCTTTTGCCTGACTGATCATATCTATTCCCCTTTCTTATAACAGGACAGTCTTTCTTGATGTGACCTATCTTCTTACAACTATAGCAGATTGGATATTCTTCATCTCTGAAATCTTTCTTCTTCCTGTTAGACTTTTCATACTTTAGGAATCTTCTGAAGTTCCTCATCATAAGGGCCATTTACTCATTGTCTGAGCCATCAATCTCACTCTCGTCATCTGAAGCTATATTATGATGTGCCTTGAATGCGATAATCTTCTCCTTCGATGATGGCTCTGCAAAATCTTTAAGGTCCAGCTCATGTGTTATAAGCTTTCCTATAAGATTCTCTAGAGCCATTGTAATGAGATTGTTCCCTTCAATAATTGTTGTTGCCTTGGGATTCCAGTTCTTGATCAGCCCACAAATTACCTTTTGAATCATTTCATGATAGCTATACTCTTTTCCAAGGGAATATAGAGGTTACAATATCTTGAAATTGAGTAAACATATTGGTAATAGTCTCATTAGGCTTTATTTTGAAGGCCGCATACTCATGTGTAAGTCCTGAGATTTTGGATTCCTTCACCTGTGAATTTTTTTCATGGGTTACCTCAAGATGTTTTCAAACCTCGTAAGACATGACATATATTGATACTCTATTCAACTCAGTTCTACTGTACAAAATAAGCATTGATAGCTTTTGCATCAAGACTTGTTTACTTCTTTTAATGATCAGTATACTTGTAATACGATTTTTTTACCAGGTTCCCATTTACAATAATAGGAAGTGGTTTATTATAACCGTCAATGACTATTGACCAAAAGTCGAAATCAAGTGACTTGAGGTAAAAGCTTATACGTATTTCTAATACGTGTAGTTTATGCCATCAAATAGGGGTGGCCTATTTGTAGACTGGCCTTCACTATTGCTAAGGTATAATGATATCATTTCTCAAGAAGTTTTAATCCAACTTTGAGAAATAGAGCTTTGATACCAATTGTAGGATCGATGGCACCTCTTAAGGTGGTGAATAGAGTGTAGCAAAAGAAATATCCCTAATAAAATTCTGCAGGTAAAGGCAGATATAACAAATACTTAAATAAAATAATGTAAATAGGCACGAGAAAGTAGTACGCAGACGCCAATATTTTATACTAGTTTTTCTCTGAGAGGACTAGTCCAGTCTCGAGTACTCCTGCTCGATGTTTAATCTACTATTTGAAATAGAGGTTACACCACATGCTTTATTCGGAAGAACACGCCAACTTCAACACTGTCGTATTTTTATCCGAAGCCCATGATCAACCTTCAACACCATCTGAAAAAGCTTTTATACTCCAAGCTTGTACAACTCGAATACTCCTAATCGGAAACCACCAACACTTAGAAGAATGAAAGTTGTCTTGGAAATGTGAAGATTGAAAGCTCTTTGTAATAGGATGGCTTAGAATAAATAGAGAAGATGAAGAATGGATTGAGTGAATAGAATGTCAAATTCTTCTCTATTTATAGTAGTTTTGAACCACAGTTTAGGCAGAACTCGGTTGGGGTAAACGTTAAATTTTTTTAACATTGGAGATCTAAAAGACTAGAAAATGTTGCCGACTAGGAGTGATCCTAGGGGACCAAATTAGTCCGAGTTCGGGTAGAACTCAGCACGAGTTCGGCTAAGTGGTTTTTAGGAAATTCTTGGTTCATGTAGGATTTTGGATGTTGGTTTGGTTTGCGACAAGAGATAGGATTGTTTTTGAGGATAAACTTCAAGATGCTAATGATCCCGACTCATAAAATAATCTTAACTCAAAAAATACAAAATACAGAATAAAGTAGAAAAAACCTTCTTGACGAGCAAGTACAATATTCTGTATTCATCTTGAAGTCTTCTTGCTTTCCATATCGACGTCAGAATTTTAAGACAATTATCAAAATCAGGTTGATCATTGCTACTGTGGACACAAAAAAAGAAGAAACGTTGTCTTTTCTTTATTGGCGCAAGGCACCACAAATCGAGTACGTCTGAGAGACCTTGCGCTGAGGATCCCCAAGTACAAAAAAGAATTCTGGGGAATGGGACGATGGAGATCGAGCGGCAGTTGCTCCTTTACTCCGTTGACACTCTGATTATAAAAGTGGGAGAAAACCTAAGAAGATTGCTAACTCTCGGCTCACTGGCAAGAAGTGCAGCAATTTGGCTATTGAAAATGCTCTCCGTTCTGTGTTTTGAAGAGGGATGAGACCCCTTTTTATAGTCGTTCTTGAGCTGGAATAATGTTAAGCGCCCATATGTGGAAAACATACTGGTTTTTATATGGGCGTATAGTCCTGCCTTCGGCGCATAGGGTGTAGGCGCATGCAGGCTGTGAGATCATAGGGTTGTCATGGTGTTGACGTGGCCGCATGCTTTGGTGCACGACTGCTCATGGAGACTGACGTGGTCGTACGCTTCGGTGCATATTTTGATCATTGCTTTGACCAAGTCAGGCTTGGGCGTATAGCCCTATTTCAGGCTATGCACCCTCCTTCACAGGGGTGGCTTGGGTGCATAGAGCTTCACATGCTTGGGCGCATAGAGCTTTACAGGATGATGGGCGCATAAGAGCTTCACAGTGTGACTTGAACATATAGGAGCTTCACTTAGGCGCATATGTCCTCCTTTGGCTTGGGCGCATAAGGCTTTATTTGTTAAAATTTTTATGCTTCTACGAGACCCCCTTCAAAGTTTTCGATACTTAAAGAATTTGAAATACATTGAAAGAAGCATGGACTGTCTTCTCGTGATGCAATGGACACATAGCACAGCTCCCTCTTTTCGGCCGATAGTGTTTGGCCAGCCTGTCAGAGATACTATTGTTGAGATCTTCCTCGAAATCTGAACTGACAGATTCATTGGGATGTAATTTAAAGAGGACCATCCTTCGTATGTCGTCTTTGTCAGTAAGTGGCAGTCGCATAGTGTGCAAAAGGCTATATTTTCATATGGGCACATAGGCCATTGTAGGCGCATACTGCGCAATGGGCGTATAGGTGCATAAGGACAGTGGGCGCATAGTGAGTAGCCTGTGCCTATAAATAGGCTCTGAAGGAGAGAGAAAACTCATTATTCTTCTCTTAGAATTTTTTTGAAACTCTTCATCTTCTTTCTTTGAGAACCATGTATTCCAAGGTCGCTAAGAGATCCACGAAGGACAAAGAGGCTGCGATGAGTGGCTCTCCTCCTGCGGCAGCGTCTTCGGCAGTCTAGGACCCAATTCTGGGTGAGGGCATGCTTCAAAAACAAAGTCTCGAGCGTTAATTTGCAACGCTCAAACTTTTCTTCTGCCTGGGCACATGCGCTTAAGGCAACATAGTTCTGTGAGCATCATTATGCGCCCACAAAAGTCATACACCAATACTGTGGTGTGCTATGCGCCCACATATTGTCATGTTATGTGCCTACATGCCATTTGCATGTTATGCACCCATGTACTGTTCGTGGGTTATGCGCCCACTTGTTTTGGGCGTATATCCCTTTGGGCATATGGCCCTTTGGGCGCATAGCCCTTTGGGCGCATAAGAGTCTTTCAGCACTTAACTTTTCCTGTAGTTTTCTGAGTCAGACTTTCTCTTCCATCCTTGCAGTAAACATGTTTGTCCCGAAGCTTGATGGAATCCCTTTCGGCTCTGCCTATCAAGCCCTTGACACTAGTCTTATAACGAGTATGATCAGCAAGGTTGAAGCCACGATTAGTCAAAAATAGCCTACGAAACGTACACTCGCCATACTTGAACAGGTTAAGACCTTTTTGAGGCTGATGATTAACGATGAGAAGTTTGTGCTTGGAGGGGTACGTCGTTTCAAGAAGCCGTACTTTCTGTTTGGTGATAGTGTGGGGTTTGAAAATGGTGAATCCATATGTTTGAGAAACCTAATGGTGATTTGTCCGAATGATCAGAGGATATGGCTACCGTAGATGGAGCGTCAATATCCTTTGTTTGCTTTTACTATCTTGGCCGTGCGACGACAGATGAAGTGGGAGCTGACTCCTGAGCTCCCCTGGGTTATCTCTGGAAGAATTCAGTTCAACTCAGGCGATCGAAAGAAGAACACTTTCAAGTGTGTCAGGGGCTCTGCATCTTATTCTATGAAAGGATTGCAACCTGGTGCAGTAGTAAATAACATTTCGACTAACCTCCATCCTTATGCCGCAGACACGCTTTGTAATTTGATGATAACGGGGGATGTGTCGTATCCCACAGGAAAGATGCAGATGGAAGGCTGGATGTATCCATCTTCATTCTGAAGCAATCTCACTGGCTGCGTGCTTTCTACGTATGAAGCCACCCTGAAGACTGCTGGCCTTCACTATTCTATTATGGCCACTCAATATGGTGTAAGGGTCAACTGGCCAATGTTTGTCTCTTTGGCAGAGTTATATAACCTTCACACCTGTACCTTCTTTACTTTGGATGGGGAGATGGCATTAGCTCTCCACAAAATATAGGAAGTATTGAAGCTACCCTGAGGCACGGAGCCCTACGAAGAGTACGTGCCATGTGATGAAGAGCTCCGAGATTAGGAGAATGAAAACTCCAGGATGATTGATGTATTCAAGGAATGCTCTGCCACCTCTTTATCTTTCATAAGATTAATAATTGGAGGACCGAAGGGGCCAATCCCCACACGAGAGCTTGGATGGGCTACGTCTTCGTTCAGAGAGAAGGGGAAGATCCGACCTCCTTATCGATATTAAAACCTATGATCAAGTCTGATATAGAAGCCCGGATGACGAATTATGATACGGCAGATACTGAGGACACTGATGATCCTGAGTCTCCGATTGGCCACTACTTCCATCAAGCCGAATATCCGTTGTCGGAGAAAGCTGTGCTGGCTGCTTTCTTAATGATCTGGCTTCGTGACTGCATAGTCCCTGGTGGTTCGGGGTCCATTAAAAGGATAAGCCGGGGTATGATACTTTCGGCTGTAAAGCTAGCGTTCGGACACCGTCTTGCATTTCTTCCTGCAATGGTCTGTGCCATTGGACGAGGTCTGCGGGACTCTGTTGGGAATGCGGTGACTCCTGATGGCAGGGCCTATTTTGCCCGGACCGAACTTCTATATCATTTTATGATGGGGAAGCTGCTACTGTATTGCCCTATCCTGATGAATACTAGGCCGGTGGTGAGCTCTTTGGCAGAAGATGCCTTTCTTCGTTGATTTCGTGATGCAGATTGGACCGTCACCGGTGTACCCACCTGCAGAAAGGTTTTAGGCTTCCTGCAGAACTATGAGTTCTTCAGAGTATCCCCCAGTATGGCAGTGGAAATATCGGGGATATCTTAGTGGATAAGGGAGTTCATGCCACTAGTTTGACTGTTGTAGAGTTTCACTGGCTCTGATCTATTAGGTCATCGCATCTGGTGCTCCGGAACAAGAATCATGCCTATTTGGAGCCATATCTGCCGAGCCATTTCGTACGACAGTTTGGCAATAGCCAGCTCCGTTTGTGAAATACTAGCTCGCATTTGGCGTTAATAGGTAGCTTAATTAATGGGGCGCGTGCTTGGATGTACTATAATGCCGGGTGCACGGGGGCAGTCTTTCTTCTGCCCTTGGATAAGCCTAAGACCTATTTGTGCTACGCTGCTGCCAAATTTTATGTTCAGATCAATACTTTTCATCCATGGTGTGATCGTGAACAGAGCTTGATATCGGGGACTCGGTTTGGCCCCTTCCTGCGAAAAAGGTGCTGAAGGGCCGTAGGAAGGAGAGTGTTGTTCCCGCCATGAAGCCAGTCGTAGTACCGCGGCCAAAAGCTATCCTTAGGGAGACAACAGTGTCTCCAAAGGTGGACACGGAAGATGATGACTTTTCTCTCCTCAACCCTCCTTAGAAGAGGAAAGCTTCATCTGAATTGGCCCATGAGCCAACTTTAAAGCTGGGGAAGAAAACTGTCGCCCTGTGGAGAGCCAAGGAAGTGGGTGCTGGCTCGCCTCCCTTGAGGAGGTCCTCCCGGCAAACTGGAAGAGGAGGCACGGCATCGCGGGCCGTTACTATTTGGGAGGTAGATCCCTTCCTAAACTCCATAGTCATTCTGGTCAAGCCCTTAGAATCTTCTCACCCTTGCGTTTGTCCTTTGCACAGGACCCCGAAGTTGCAGCTGAGGCTAGTGCCTCTTCATCTGAGGAGGTAGACTGTAGGTCCTAAAAAATCAAGTTGCATACATCAACAAAGTCAGAAAATAAAAAAATACAACTTTCAGATGAACTGCATAGACATCAGTTTGTGCATCCTTCAGATTGCGCACGTTAGATTGCGCACACTTCCAAGCGCGCAGGCTGACGTGGCAGATCATCATCATTACCTGACACAAATTAAATCTTCTGACAGCTGACAGCGCGAAGAACGAGGCGACCGTTCGTTTAATCGTACAGCACGACGCTCGAGGACAGCTGGCAGCGCAATCCATGTTGGCGCAATTTATGTTCGCAATCCATTTCCTGCGCAGTCCAAGTCTGCGCAATCCAAAATCAGCACAATTCTGTGTGCGCGTTCTATCAACACAAATGACAAAATACACGTGGCATTCATGCCATCAATTGCTCATTTCGTGGCAACTATCTATGCACGATCATGTGCATTTCAATCAAATAATGCCATGTGTCCAAGACAGTTGGCCCATCCAGTAACTGTCTGTGCAGTCCATTGTTGCACAATCCAATTGCTGCACAATCCATCATACGCAGTCCAGAACAACTAAAAGTTAGTTATTTCTCAGAACTCTATAAATAGAGTTTTAAGTCTCTATTCAAGGGATATTAATAATCAGAGATCAGACTTTAAAGTTCAGAGAGTTCAGGAGTTCTTGTCCAAGTGCTGCTGCATTCTTCCGAGGCTTTTGCCTTCAACTTTCGAGGCTTTTTGTCTTCAATTCCAGAGTTGTCTTCAACTTCAGAGGCTTCGTCTTCAGAGTTCACATCGTCCAAGGGATAATGCAATCGTCATCTAGATTAGATTCCTAAAGTTGTACCATTCCCAGAATTCAAATTATAATCTTTTACAAAGTTTGTATCAATAAAGTTCTTCAACTTTTGTTTTTGCAAACAAAATGGCGACTCTGCTAGGACGACTTTCTCCTCCGATGAGGAAGTGACAACTCAATGTGACGTAGCGTCTATCGGAAAGACGCAGAAGACATTGGTTGTGAAGATCAACCAGACAGCCTACGAGTCTATGATCAATTCCCAGACCACTCCCCGTACTGCAACCACTGCTGCCACAAGCAAAGTGCGCCCGGTGTGGGTCCCAAATACTGCTGCACAGTCTATTGATGCTGCCAGCAAGACTTCTGCGCAGTCTGCCAGCAAGACTGCTGCACAGTCCAAAGCTTCTGTTATCAAGCCTGCTGCACAATCTATCTATGCTACTGCTGCACAATCTGCTATTGCCAATACACAGAAAACTTCATATGTTGCCTTAGCCAAGTACAAAATTCCTATGCCCCTGGCACAATTGGCTGCCAATATGTCTGCGCAAACCAATGCTCCAGCATCCAGAGTCCATCCCAAACACTCTATAGTAAGAACTCCTGATGCGCAAACCACAGTTTCTGTAACCAAAACCAGTGCGCCATCCATTCATGCGCAAACTGTTCCTGCGCAATCCAAGAATGATAGCCTTTTGGCTAAATTCTCTTTCTCCCTAACAAGGTGAAAGGCTCTGCTCCTCTTCCCAAACACAATGTTGCTCCTGTACAATCTACTGGGGGTAGTCCTTTGGCTATTCCTCTTTCTCTTCAAAATAAAGGAAAAGGCCCGTTGGTCTTTTCTCAAACTTTCTTGTCCCATGATTTGGAAGACAATAGAGGGAAACGCTCTTTAGCTAACCCTTCACAAAACAAAGGAAAAGGCCCTTTGGTCTTTTCTCAATCTTCTTCAGTTTTTACCGAAGAAGATCAATCTGAACATGCCTCGGCACCAATCAGTACTAGAACTCTTTCAAACAAGGATTCTTCTTTCCTTTATAACAAGAGAACTTGTACTACTGATCATAGAGGTATTCTGCCTACCCCGGTAGCAGAATTCCAGGACCTCCTGACTCTCAAGATTTCCCGATCCAGACAAGGAAAACTACTGGTATCTCAAACAGAAACCCCTGGGGGTGAATTTGCTGATCTTAGAACTTATCTTAACAGACCCACTTCGGTAAAACGTAAACAGCCAATGCCGAAGACCAAACATCATCAAAAACAAATCTCCAGGGTTAAAAATCCCAACACTTATGCCAATGAAGTGAGCACTTCCCTGTATACTCAAGGGACTAAACATTTGAAGAATCGGAATCATGTTCCGAATATTGTCAAAGAACAGATCCCTCAGAGTTTTCTTCGTCCTGCTGTTGTTCCCGATCTCCGAGAACATCTCAGACAAAAACGAGACAATGTTTCAACACCTTCAGTTCAACCCTCTGATCATCATTGTAACCACAAAGTCATCATCCAATGTTGTTGTCAAACAACAAAACGATCTGTCTTCGATCACTTGACTTTTGTTAAATCTGAAGCTATGTCAGAAGAAGATGAAGTCTTGTATGTTTCTATCAAGACTTCCCGAGACACTGGGGGAAAGTGCTCTAAGCATGGAAGACCTCGTAAACCAAGTCAACGGTATTTAGAATTACTCCAAGAATCTTCTGAAGGAGTGTTTCGACATACCTTCTCGAAGCGAGATACAATCGGTCAAAGGAATTTCCTCAAAATCCTTCAGGTTATCTTCCTACTTTCAGTCAGGAGATGACTCTTTCGCCGACTATGACGCATACAACGAAAGCTCTGAACAGACAGTGTCTTCCACTGTACCAAGAGAAGTGACAGCTTATGTTGTCAATGAAGATCCAGATGCTTCAACTTCTACAAATCAGGAACAGCGGATCGTTGCACTTGAAGATAAGCTAAAAACTATGGCCGAAATGGTTGCTAGTATGCATTCTACTATAGTGGCACAACATGACTGTACCTACTACTGTAAATCCAGAGATCATAGCATCTTCACTACCTGCCAATACTGGGCTGGGGGTAGTGTCTCCTCAAATGCCTCCTGTACAAGTACAAGTTTAAACTACACCTAGTCAGTCGGGAGCTGGGGGTAGTGCTTACAATGCTGTTCCTCCTCCTACCACTCTAACTCAACCTGCTCCTTCTTCATCGTTTGAAGACGCCAATGAAGCTGTCAAACTCTTGCGAACCCAGTTCGAAGCTTTCAAAGAAAAAGACAACTTACAAAGATTGGGGATCAAGCAGCCATATCCAGTTAATGGAAAGAAGTCTCGTTCCCACCGAAGTACAAGATCCCAACGATCTCTTGTTCGATGGCAGTACTTCTCCTAGTCAATTCATCAATCATTTTGAGGTAATGACCGTTCAACTCCAGCCAAATGATGCTCTTCTTACCAGAGTGTTCGTCGGTTATTTAGCCGGCGTAGCATATGACTGGTATAGAAGTTTACCTGATGGTTGTATCACTTCCTTCTCAGGTCTTAAGCAAATCTTTCTGGAACGATTCTATGAAGGATTCAATGACATGACTATGTCGGCTCTCAACAAAATCGAACAGAAACATAATAAAACTGCTGAGAGTTTCATCGAACGGTTCTGCCGTGAAGCCTTGAAGATGCCTCCGGAACTCCAGCTGCTGTCACTATTGATACTTAAGGCAAATCTTTTGCCTATCATCAGTATGTGGACAGGATCTACCCAGTTCAAGATTGGCCTTCATTCATTGTCAACACCAAAGCTGCGGAAGTAAGTATCGAGAAGTTCAAACAATTGGGGGTACAGATGTCTAACCCCGATCGAGATGAACACCAGACATCAGGTGGTGGCAACCGCCAGAACAACCGTAAAGCAAAAGGGACTTTGAACATCAATTTGAACAAGAATAAAGAATCTTTGGCTGTCAATGTGGCTCCGCCTACATCCACTCTGACTCCTTCTACACCTCCACCGAGGGAACCTCGTCCGAAAGTAGAATATTCCTTCGACGAGAATGATACTGCAAGCATCTTTGAATGTTTACTCAAAAGCAACAAGATTCAGCTCCCAGACCCAAAGAAACCTGATGAAGTCTGTAAGACAGATCATCCTAAATATTTTGTCTACCACAGGTTCATTGGACACCCCACTCGAGCATGCTATGCTCAAAGGCAAAATTCAAGAGCTTGTCAATGCTGGTGTTGTCACTCTGCAGCAAGATGAGAAGACTGTTACTGCAATATGGTTGTAGTCCAGTTTGGTGACTTTCTTCACAGATGGTACAGTACGGTGTTATTCCTATTCCTAAAGCTACTCTTGAGATTGAGAATCTCCCGCTTCCACCAAATGAAGGTCTTGTCCCTTTGTCTCTTGATAACGGCAAAATTATGTGGATCCATCCCGATCTTGCTCCGGAATTCGAAGTGCCCTCTTCCTCCAAGAAGAAAGGTCGTTTTAAAGGCAAGACAAAGACTTGCAACATGGTGTCTTTTGACCCCATAATTGAAGAAGAAATTCTGCTAGGCACCAGATCAGGGAAAGCCTATTTGAAAGATCATTCTGAAGCTCAAGAGGACCTACCTCTTCTTCTGAACCTGCTCCAGCACAACCTGCTTCCATGGAAGAGATCCCTTCCACATCCTCACCAGTTGTAGTATCTATTCCTCCCAAGCCGGTGGTTGCTGACAAAGGCAAGCAACAGGTCCGTTTTGACAAACCCTTGAAAAAATCATCTCTACAAGACTTGAAAAGCCATACAACTTTGATATATTGGCTCAACTAGCCAACACCGGCTAGGCTATCAATCTTCGAGCTCTTGCGTCTTTCCAAAGAGACTCAAGAAACTTTAAGTGAGGCCCTGATGCAGGCTGAAACTTGCCTAACTCTTCTCAAAAAGTCGAAGCCGAACCGGTCTCTTATCGTCATTGTCATAGTGTCCTGGAGTTGATTCCAAACATCACTTTTACTCAGGATGATATGCTACTGGAGGATAATAGACATGATCGTCCTCTCTACTATACAGGGTATGTCGATTCGGTGAAAGTCGTCGTATCATGATAGATCCAGGGTCTGCACTCAGCATCATGCCAAAGACGATGCTAGACATTGAAGATACCAGTGCATAGTCTTTCAAGCAATCACACTCACTATCTTGGGATTCAACCAAGGAAGGAGTAAACTTTGGGTAAGATTCGCTTAAAACTCCAAATAGGCAATCTTTGCACAAAGGTAACCTTCTATATCATCGATAATTATGGTTGTTCTTACAACTCTTCTGGGAAGACCATTCCTCCATGAACATAATGTTGTTCCATCAACCCTTCATCAATGCTTTAAATATGTCGAGGACAAAGGAGAAGTTCACAAAGAAGTTGCAGATCTTTATTCTTTCAAGGGCGTCAAGCATATTGCAATGACGCTCGTATGTATAAAGATAAATTTATGAAAATAGTATTGGCCATGGATACTGAAGAAGACCAAAAAGCAGTGCCAATGACACTCTCATACCTGTTAAAGGACGTGTTTCCAATCCTCAGTCCTCTAAAC
Source organism: Iris pallida (assembly GCA_029216955.1). Lineage (NCBI taxonomy): Eukaryota > Viridiplantae > Streptophyta > Magnoliopsida > Asparagales > Iridaceae > Iris > Iris pallida. Next base: position 9,673,321 of record JANAVB010026000.1, on the reverse strand, counting down.
CATTGGCTATTCACTTGCAGTTAAGAAAGAATCAGTTGATGGCGATCAAGATAAATGGGAGCTCACCTCTTCTGAGCCACTTGTTATCGACTTACGTCGTAACAAGGACAAAAAGCAGCTCATTCTTCTGAGCCACTTGTTGTTGATTTAACTCACAACAAGGAAAAAAGGGAGCTCACCTCTTCTGAGCCACTTGTTATTGACCTTCGTCGTAACAAGCTTCCTCCACGTTCTTCTTCTCCCCCTCTTGTAATCAATTTAACTAAGCCTGCTAAGGCTAAAGGTCCTGCTGTAAATACAGATGTACAAATTAATGAAAAAGTATCTACTTTCCAGTATACTGATGTTATTTATCATACTAAATGCTATTTGGATATGTTAGATAGCTTCAAATCATTTACATAGGAGTTGTACAATCTCTTCAGACAGAAGTCTTATTTGAAGATCCAGATGACTCTTACCGTATTTCCCTGCTCGAAAGAAAGGCAAAGTCCAATACTTTTTAGTAAAGGACCAGAACAACAATTCAGCTATACGGATAGCAAGATTAACGATACAGGACATCTACAACTCGTCGTTATAGTCAACAATCAAAAGACATCATCCGTAAGATGGGTTATGACTTTAAAAATGGCCTCAACCACGGTAAGGGTAGACGAACTCCATTCGTATAGCTGTTCCAAAAGAAAATCTGATAATACTATAGCAAGACCAAAAGAGGTCTCGATATGCTTCTCCTCGATGTTATCCCCAGCAGTTTCCGACTCTGATAGCGAAGAACATTCTAATTCTTCCGATTCCAGATCATGGGATTCTGACACTAGCATTGGTGAAGTTCATCGTGTGATCGTATCTTCTAATATGGTATCCGCTGAATTTCGGAAGGCTGTGATGAGGACGTTGAAAAAATCCTAAAAGATCCTTGGGCTCAACAGATGGATAATCAATGGGTACTCCGATTTAACAAAAAGAACCTCCTACTGAAGATCAACTAGTTCAAGTTGAGGTAGGAGAAAGCGAGTCACCTCGTCCAATCTTTATTAGCAAGAATCTTCCAGAAACAGATAAGCAAGAGTTGATTCTTCTCATTAAAGAATACATTGACGTCTTTGCTTGAAGTTACGAAGACATGCCAGGTTTAGATCCCAAAATTGCTACTCACAAACTGAACATTTTGGCTAATGCTAAACCAGTCAAACAGCAGCAACGGCATTCAAGCCTGAAATGATGGACGCAATTGATGAAGTCAAGAAGCTTATCGCTTGTGGCTTTATTCGAGAAGAACAACATCCTGATTGGGTAGCCAATTGTTCCAGTCCTGAAGAAAACCGTAAAGTTCGAGTCTGCATCGACTTTCGGGATCTTAATAAATGTCCAAAAGATGAATTTCCTCTCCTATCACGAACGTCACGATTGACAATACATGTTGGTTCGAACGAATATCTTTTATGGATAGATTCTCTGGATACAATCAGATCAAGATGAATCCGAAGATGAAAAACACACATCTTTTCGCACTCCTCGGGGAGTCTATTGCTATACAGTGATGCATTTGGTCTCAAGAACGCTGGTGTAACTTACCAACGGGCCATGAGTACCATTTTCAGAGAACATCTTCGCAAAACAGTCGAATATTATGTTGACATATTGCTGTTAAAAGTCGCTGAAAGAAGATCATATCCAAGATTTGAGAACAATCTTCAATCTCATGCGTCAACATCAGCTCAAGATGAATCCCACCAAGTCATTCTTGGGTGTCTCTAGTGGTAAATTTTCGGCTTCGTTATTACCTCTAAGTATACACGTGGATCCCGAGAAGATCAAAGCCATTCAAGAGATGTCCTCCACGCAACCTAAAAGAGCTACGAGGATTCCAAGGTCGACTTGCGTACATCAGAATTCATTTTGAACTTGTCTGGACACTGCAGACCATTCACTCAACTAATAAAAAGGGTGTATCTTTTATTTGGACTGAAGAATGTCAACAAGCATTCGAACATCAAACGATATCTCATGAACCCACCAATTTTGGTGCCACCAATCTCAGGCATTCCATTCTTAATGTACGTCCGTGCTATGGACTATTCGTTGGGTGCTTTACTCGCCCAAAGAATAAAAAAGGTCATGAACAAGCCATCTACTATCTCAGTCGTACTATGATTGGTGCTGAACACCGTTATAGTCCGGTTGAAAAAGAATGTCTATCCCTTATGTTCGCCGTTCAAAAGATAAGGCATTACATCATTGGTCAAACCATTCATGTCATATCCCGAGTCAATCCTCTTCGGGTACTGATGAAGAAGCCTAGCACACTCAACTCTCGGCTTGCTACATGGCCATTCTTCTAGCCCAATATGACATTGTGTATGTTCCTCAAAAGTCTGTCAAAGGTCAAGCGCTGGCGGATTTCTTGGCGGCTCATCCCGTACCAGAAACATCCAAGCTTTACGATGAAATTCCAGACGAGACGTTGGAAGTCAATATGATCTCTGAAGAATTTCCAACTGGCGTCTATTCTTTGACGGAGCATCCAGAATCGGACCCAATGGTGCTATTGTAGCAGGAGTTAGAGTTGTTCTCGTTTCTCCAGACGGATCAACTATCCAAAGAGCTTACTCTCTAGATGAATCCTGTTCCAATAATATAGTAGAGTACAATGCTCTACTCATCGGTCTTCAATTATCCAAGCAATTGGACATTGAATATCTCGAAGTTTACGACTCTAAGCTGGTTGTCAACCAGGTTAGAGGAACTTATGAAGTCCGTCATCAAGATCTGGTACCTTACTTTGAAGCAGCAATCAACATGGCTACATTATTCAAAGCTTTTTTATTGAATATGTACGCCGAGCATGCAATACTGAAGCAGATGCCTTAGCCAATCTTACAGCAGTCTTAGCCATTCCCATCAGAAGACAACAAGTGGTGGTTATCTCTAATCGAGAATTATTTTGTGTCGAAAACAATCGTAACATCGAGTTCAGTAATCTTGCTGAAGTTAATGTTATCAATGAAGATTGGAGAACTCCTTTCACGACTTCGTGTTCACGACATACTCCCTGAAGATCCTAAGGAGGCTACAAGTATTCGACGACGATCTTTACGATTCTACTACAACCAAACCACTAAGACTCTCTATCGACGGACTTATGACGGCCTACTTTTGTGCTGTCTAGCTGGTAATGAAGCAAAACAAGTACGTGTGAAGCTCACGACGGTGTCTGCAGAGCACATCAACCCGATCCTAAACTACAGGATCACATCCGACGCATGGGTTACTACTGGCCCTCTATGGTATCAGATGCCATCGAATATGCAAGGAAATGTCGAGCCTGTCAAATCTATACAGATTTTATTCATCAACCTTCAGAATTTCTACATCCGACAGCCGCTTCCTGGCCTTTCGAAGCTTGGGGCATGGATGTCATAGGTCCTATTAATCCTTCTTCTTCTAGAGGACATCGGTTCATTCTAGCAATAACAGACTACTTCTCTAAGTGGGCTGAAGCTATACCCTCAGCTGAAGTCAAGACCAGTAGTGTCATCAACTTCGTCAAACACCATGTCATTTATCGATTTGGTGTCTCTCGACGAATTATTCATGACAACGGACAACAATTCATCAGCCAAAAATTTACCAGATTTGTGATGATCACCGGATTGACAACGTCGCTTCGACTGCCTACAATCCTGCCGCTAATGTTTAGCTGAAGCCTTCAACAAAACTATTATTCTCCTCAAAAAGTTTGTATCCACTAACAAACGAATTGGAGTGAAAAGCTTGGCGAGTGTCTATGGGACTACGGAACTACGGTCCGCAACCCCACAGGTTTTACACCTTTCTCTTTGGTATATGGCTGTGAAGCTGTTCTTCCTCTGGAACTTCAAATTCCTTCTTTAAGGATTGCCATTGCTAACGAGCTCACTACAGAGAACAATGATCTTCTTCGACTTCAAGAATTGGAGGCACTTGATGAGAAGCGGTTAATGGCTCAACAACATATTGAGTTATACCAAGCCCGCATTTCTAGATTTCAACCGTAAAGTTAAAGTCAGAGCCTTTCAGCAAGGAGACTTGTTTTAACAGTCAGACGTCCTATGACTGACTCATATGAGTAAAGGCAAATTCGATGCAAAGTGGGAAGGTCCCTACGTTATAAGCAAAGTCTTCTCAAATGGAGCTTATCAACTCTCAGAACTGGATAGACGAATTGCAATAATGCCTATCAATGGCAAGTTCCTTAAAAAGTATTATGTATAAATGTAAATGCTTGTAAATCATCAGACAAGTTCAAGTTCATAAATAAAATTTTATTTCATCATGAATGATAGTACATGATATTAAGGAAGGTCACTATCATCCTTCTCTACATTTGGATGCGGACCACTGCCATCCTTTTCAAAAACACGGTCAGCAAAAGAGCCGAGAACCTCCTTGCTGGAACCCACTAAGAACTTACAAGCGGCCATCCTCATGGCTTCTCTTCTTCGGTCCTTCCTGGTTCAAGCAGAAAGTCCAGGATGTCTCGCGGTGGCTTGGGTGCAGACGAACCTTCGCCTACTTCTGCCTCCTTTGATTGAACTGGATCGACAGGACATTCTTCAGTGCCCTTCTCAACCTTTGGGGCAAGATCAGCCTTCTTAGATGCATCGCCAGATGACATTTTTATGTTAGAAAAGGGAAGTGTTCTTTTCTGCTAAAATTCTGTTCTATTTATAGGCAGATAACGAAGCAACACATCCATCCGACGGTTCACCCGTTCTTTCATATCACCTGATGGTTCATCCGTTCATTCAATTCACGTGACGGTTCGTCCGTTCATTATATTCATCCGATGGTTCACCCATTCACATTCATTCGACGGTTCATCCGTTCATTATCACCCGACGTTCGTCCGTTCATTATCATCCGACGGTTCACCCGTTCATTCATCATCACTTGACGGTTTATCTGTTCGTTATTATCCATTTTGACGGTCTGTCCGTTCATTCTATTATTTGACGGTTTTCCCGTTCATCTCACATCCATATCAGCAACTATCGTTTCGATTAAGTTAAATTAAGAAATAATATTCAGTATATTCTGCCACGTCCATATTACCTCTGAGCAGATATAATGAATATAATTATTTTCTACAAAATCATCAAGAAATATCATGTCTTGCACCTCTGAATATATTTTCTATCTCTATTATTTATATCTGAACAAGATATGCAACAAATAATGGAGCCACAGAAAAATGTCTTTTAGTAATCGAAATATGAGATATTACAAAAACATGTACTTCAAAAGACATAAAGATACAAAATGTTCCACTAAGACGGAGGTATTATCAGATTATCAATCTGCTGTTTTAGAGTCTGCAGCGTTCTTCACGAGTGGACATCACCCTCCTTCTCGCTTCTTCCATCCCGGTTTCTTCATTGAAAGCAGGCATGGCCACATTCGGCGAGTAATCTCAGCATTATGAGCTTCCACATACTACCCCTCTCCTGAATCAGAGCATTGAATTGTTGGGTTAAGTTGATGATCAGCAACTTCATCTTCTAACTCCTTCATGAGACGAGCAATCCTGCTTCAGCTCAGCAGCTCTCTTCTCTTTTCTCTCAGCCATCAAGGTTACTGATTCCAGCTTGGAGTTAGATTCAGCAGATTTTGCAGAGAAAGCTTCCAAAAGGTTCTGAAGATTGACCCTTTCAATGTCAGCTGCTTGAGCCAGTTGTTCGAATTCTGCCTGCACTAGAGACTCTACATCTCCTTGGTTGAGCTCTTTATAGCTTTTGATGGAAATCTCTAACTCATTCAAAATATGTTCCAGAGAGTGGCTTGAGCCTCGTCACCTTGTTCCCGATAGCCCTTACTAAGAGAGACGTGGGACCTCTAACCATAAAAAGTCAGTACCCTCTTTTTCCATCATTCTTTTTACTAGAGGGCCCAAAGATTCAAAAAAGCATCTGGTAAATGATTGGATCACAAGATTATTAGTTGCTATAGCACAGGTGTTGCAGCTACTCCTGTTGATGATGAGGCCGTAGGATGTTCAATCTCTCGTTTGAATAGCGAGCTCTTTGAACAAAGAAGCCAAAGTGGAGCTAGTTGCCCCTTCCGGTTGTTTTCTGCAAAAAGTAAAAATTGTCATTTTGCCTGTTGTTTACTATTGTCCAAGAAAATTAAAGATGTAAATTATCTTACCGTGGTTGAATCCAATATGAGCCTATCATCTGCTGAATAGACTCTGGCCGAGCAGAAGTAGCTTCAGCCATAACAGCTTGGCTACTGCCCGCTTCAGAACCACAGGATAAATGATGACTGCTACTAACAATCACCGTCGTTATAGACACTATGTCCGTGCACGTCGGAGGTGCTAGAGGAGTCTCAAGATCTACAGGAAATACAAATAAAGACGTTAGCTATCAATCTATTTAAGAGGAGATTGCTAATTTCATTTATACCTTGAGGATCAGTGGCGGGAGTTTCTTCCGGAGCTTCTTCATTTGCTGCTTTTTCTGGAGATACTTCTACCTCAACATCCTTTCAGGATTAAAGGTATCACAGTTTTCTGGAACCTCAACATCCTCTTCAGGATTTAAGGTATCATCAACAGCATTAGGAGATATATGCACTTCATTCTCTTTCAAGATCTTGCATATATTCATCAATATTCTCAGACGAAGAGCTCTCCTCATCTTTATCTTCTTCTGGTACATTCCGCTCGTAGTTGCAGCTTGGTCACAATAGTCCTCCAGCGGACTGTAGCTGCAATCTTCTAGAGATGCAATCACCTCACAACTTCTTCTTCGCGAGGGTTCTAGGAGTAGGTGAAGTTGAGTCATCTCTGCAGCAGGTGGAAGAGAGTGTACAACATTTTGCTCTTCCTCCACGTCCTCCATAATACTTCTCTGGGCTCTTCGGCCTCAGTTCTCGGATCAAGATCTTTTCTTTGCTCGATCTCTTCTCTATGTTCTGGACTAGGAGTTTTATTCTAGGCTCTGAAATAGGAGTTGGAGATGGCAAAGTTAATCCAGCCGCAGCATCCACTACTATTGAAGACGGGGCTCGATTTCTTCTTTGGCCAGCTTCTTTCTTTTCAGAGGCCTCTCAGGGCTCTCTATATTTACGGTCTCAACTTGTCTTTGGATAGAGGTTGGTGTGGTAGCCTCTTCTTGCTGAATTGTCTCGGCCAGCTGCGAGATTGAGATCTAGTGGTAATCTTTTCAGAAGAATGATCTAAAATCAATTTCTTCTTTGCTGCTGGAGCGGGAGGCTCCTCTCTTCTCCTCTTCTTGGCTGGAGATTTGCCTACCTTCAAAGAGATACGTAGTGGTACGTTAACTTCTTGAGGGAACATAACATCCCTTGAAGCTTCCAAGGGCGCTCTACTGGCTCATGTACTTCATCATTTCTTGGGAGTGACATGGCGATTCCTCCCTCTTCAATCTTGTTGAAGACGCGAAGCTATCAGCGAGGTTGAAATTCTCAGCAAAGGTGTTCGAAGATGTATAAATACTAGTATGTAAATAGCATCCGAGGGCCATGATTGCTGTTTACTGCATCGAAATGTCGCTTTTGTATCTTGAGCATTATAATAAGCCCATGCTCGGGCCCCATCTATTAAAAAACCCTTTCTTGAAGACATGTGATAGCATTCCACACATGGAATTGGTCGTACCCGAACTGCCGTAAATCGACTGGGAGATATGGCTCTAAATAACATTCATCTTCAAACCGGTACACCAAATGGGACGGTCGAATTGTTTTAACCACTCAAAAGCTGCACGGCTCAGAGGATGCATCTTCGAGTCAATCATATTTGTTGGCATTTGTTTAACCAGCAGGAGGATGGGTACAATAAAAGTTCTATCCTTTGCTCAGGTTAGAGCATATCTACAATCTCTTAGAGCAGTGAATTTCTACTTACTATGAGAGTATCTTCGCAAAAAGCTACTGTCGACCGGTCCCATGTCGGGGTCCATCAAAGTGGATGGTGAAGGAGCAACCACCCAAATAGATATGTATACGGTAATTCCAACCAAGGAAATTCTTTTTCACCCTTGGATTTCAGCATCAGATCGAGTACAGACGAAGACCATCATTCAGCTTACAAGTCATCACTGACAAAAGATCCATCTTATAGCCGAAGACTAATCTAACGGCAGCAAAAAGAACATCGCGATGAAAGCGGTCTATAGCACTGGATCTAGGGACTATAAACCGACGGAGCCAATGTGTCAGAAACCCTGCTAATTGGGCTTCTTTTGACATCGGTCTATATCCTACTCTCAAATAACTTTCGAGAGTATCTCCTTTCTTCAAAGGAGGATATGATAATCATCCTTCATCTTTTATCAAAATCGCCACTTTCTTCTATCAACTTCATCACTTCTGTGTTGCTCAATGGCTTAAAGAAGTCAGGATAGCATCTATCATATTCCTTAGTCTTCGGTTCTTGAATGTGATTAAGGAACAGATAAGGTAGCCATTTCGAGGAATAGCAAGTATTTGATGTAGCACTTTTATAGAACAGAGAACAGATTTTATAATGACATAGCAGTTCCCGAAGACTGCTACCATCTCTGTACTCTTTCGAAGTCTGTCCAACTCATCATTGGTTGGGACAAATTCTTCATATGGGGCATCTCCCATTGGCAAATAAGAGATGTACCGCATCTCATGAAGTACAAACCCGATTTCTCCGCCGGGAGTCATGAAGGTCCCTGTTCTGTAATTGTACCGCTCTGCTAGAGCCAAGAACAGGTGCGGGTTCGGAGCAAAACCATAGACAGTGCCATGCATGCTTGGTACAAGTTGATTTGCTGCAGTTTGCTTTCAAACTTGGTCAGAATAATTGCTATACAGCTCCATCTTTTAAAATCTGGTTTCACCAATCCAGTTAATCTGATGTCCTGCTCAGGATATCCTTTCGACTTTCGCAAACTCATTTGCAAAATTGGGGTTCTGACGGGCATTAACAAGGAAGAATTCTCCGGCGGAATACAACCGGGTTTCAGACCTTCAACAAAATATTGTACCGTTCTGAAGAACTGTAGAACATATCCTTCTTGCTCGGCCCCTTCTTCACAAAAATTCTTCCGTGACGGGCATCTTGGAACGGTGTAAGGTTCCATTCCATCTTCCTCGGATAGCTCGCATGAGCATACCGGGATAAGGGGAGGCAGCGTGGAACATTTGGTATCGAGAATGATTTATCCGTCTGATGGACAATCCTTTCTTCCATCCTTGGTCTCGGTTGAGGGCTTTTCTCAAAAGCTTTACCGAATAGGAATAATAGTTTCTTGTGTATGATAGCATCTGTGATTCCAGAGGTTGTCCATTCATCAAACATTGCCGTGTCTCATTATCTTGGGATATTAAAATGGCGACTGAGAGAAGTTGGCAGATCATATTGAGGATAGTGCACATGATAGGTCCTCTTTATATTCTGATTCTGAAAGGGTCCCTACGAAGTTCTCATATTCTGGATCTTTTCTAGTATTAACTGCATCAGACAGAGAAAACAAAAATTTTCAGTATAAGTCAAAGTTAAAGACTCAGTTTGTGCAAATATTAGATTGCACAAAATCAAATTGCACAAATATCAGATTGCGCAAATAATCAGATTGCGCAAGCAAACAGACATCAGTTTGCGCTGACAGTCTCGCGCAAATCAGCCAATTGCGCTGACTTTTGTCAGCACAGTTCAACCGATTGCACAGAGAGTTGTCCTTCATAAAAATGAAGAATAAACTAATTTGTGCAACCAGAACCCTAAAAAGGGTGGCGCAGTATGATCATGTCTCTAAAAAGAGATGAATTTTGAAGAAACAGTGAAATCAAAACTCTAAAAAGAGTTTTTGATTAGGTCATCTACCTATCATTGCTGGATGAGCAGTTTCATGGCGAGAAGCTCGTCGCGCTGCCCTAGCTGATGACTCGGCGGGGGCCTTGCCTTTACAGCGGCAGAGGATCGTCGGGGTGCCATTGAGATCGTCAGAGAAGAAAGGAAGAAAGAGCTCAGAAATTTTTCTCTCAAGTGCACGAAGAAAGCAAGTAAAGAACATTTCGAAGGAATTGAAGAACTATTTATAGTTTTTTAAATCGAACGGGCCACCTTAAATTATGCCTAAAAATGGGGCTAATCCCTCAGATTGCGCAAACAGCTCACTACATGCGCAAATTGATTTCAAATTCAAAATTCAAAGTATTTCGAAATTTTGAATAAATTCAACTTTCGTAAACTTTGAAGGAGGTCTTGTAGGTCCTAAAAAATCAAGATGCATACATCAACAAAGTCAGAAAATCAAGAAATACAACTTTCAGATGAACTGCACAGACATCAGTTTGTGCATCCTTCAGATTGTGCACGTTAGATTGCGCACACTTCCAAGCGCGCAGGCTGACATGGCAGATCATCATCATTACCTGACACAAATTAAATATTTGACAGCTGACAGTACGGATAACGAGGTGACCGTTCGTTTAATCGTGCAGTACGGCGCTCGACAGCTGGCAGCGCAATCCATGTTGGCGTAATTTATGTTGGCGCAATCCATTTTTGCGCAGTCCAAGTCTGCGCAATCCAAAATCAGCGCAATTCAGTATGCACTTTCTATCAACACAAATGACAAAATACACGTAGCATTCATGCCATCAATTGCTCATTTCGTGGCAACTGTCTATACACGATCATGCGCATTTCAATCAAATGATGCCATGTGTCCAAGACAGTTGGCCCATGATCCAGTAACTGTCTGCGCAGTCCATTGTTGCGCAATCCAATTGCTGTGCAATCCATCATGCGCAGTCCAGAATAACTAAAAGTTAGTTATTTCTCAGAACTTAGAGTTTAAGTCTCCATTCAAGGGAGATCAATAATCAGAGATCAGACTTCAAAGTTCAGAGAGTTCAGGAGTTCTTGCCCAAGTGCTGCTGCATTCTTCCGAGACTTTTCCTTCAACTTCCGAGGCTTTTTGTCTTCAATTCCAGAGTTGTCTTCAACTTCAGAGGCTTCATCTTCAGAGTTCACATCGTCCAAGGGATAAAGCAATCGTCATCTAGATTGGATTCCTAAAGTTGTACCATTCCCAGAATTCAAATTGTAATCTTTTACAAAGTTTGTATCAATAAAGTTCTTCAACTTTTGTTTTTGCAAACATAGACGAGACAACGGTATCCCCTGTCCGTCCTCAGTCGATAGATGAGGGGGGTCTTCTTCGGTTGTAAAAGTTGAGCGGCGGGATGATCAGGACGAAGGCCCCGACCATGATGATAACCCGAGGACCAGTCCCTCTTATGACATTTCTCTGGGGGATATGTCTCGATTGGAGTCATGATGAGAGAGTTGGACGAGAATCAAGTCCAATTAGCCCATCCTCCTGCGGGTATGTCATCTTTGTGCCTCTCTTCGGATGAGATTTTTCACCTTCGATTTTGCATTCTCCTTGTGAAGCTGACCAGACATATTTTCTCTCACAGATAAGGGGAGAGAACCCATCACAAAGATAGTCCCCGCCATTGGGAAAGGGACAGAAGTTGTTCCCGATTCCTCCAATTTTGCTGGTGTCGGGAGCTGTTAGGGATCCGATATCGGCTACAGAAGGAAAAGTTGAGCAGCCTGCTGAGGGAGCTGTTGCTGAAACGCTCCTATTTTGGCTGAGGTTGTGGAGGATGTCAGACCTGATGTCGCTCAGGGCTTTGATATTATTCCCCTGAATAGTCTGAGCCTGTTCTTGGTTTCCCTGAAGCCAAGACTGATGGGGTAGTCCAGGCTGGAGTTGAGTAAGTCGAAAGTACAAAATCATAACTTCTTTCGCATTTCTCTTCCTCTTTTTGGTTACTACTGTATATATATTTTCTTTATAAAGTTCGGCTTCTTGTCAGGTATCTCTTCCTGGAGCGGAAGAAACTTTGTAAGCCTACTTCCTGACGACCTCCACGGAAGATGATAAGATGGCCCAGGAAGTCGTTAGAGCTTTCTACTCTGTATTGAAAGTGAAGCTTCCTAGGGTCTTGAATCGGAATGCTGCCTTCGGCCCTGTAAAGGCTATTGCGGAGTACCAAGTGGCGGCCCTCGAGAGCACTGCCGGCTATGAATATCGGGCTAATACTCTGAAAAAAGTTATAAATGACCTGGAGGGTCAGGTAGCTCGATTCCGGGATGCTAAACAATGGAGCCTATCATCCCTATTCTGTATGGATGATGTGGCTCTGATCAAGGCTCTTGTGGAGAGAAGAAAGCTACTTTCCAGGCGAAGAAAGATGCCTCGTTCGGGAGATCGGAGAATTGGCTGACCAGTATAGTCAATTCAATGGTGTAAGTGAGGCGCGTGCTGCCACGAAGAATAAGCTAGCTGCATAGATCAACGAGAGGTATAATCACATCGCACAAATCAAGAACGAGATCGTCCAACTAAAAGCTGACTTGAGGGCGACGACATCTGAACCGGAGGATTATTTAGCTTAGGCTACCATGACTGCCAATACCTCTGCCCATTTATAAGAACAGCTGACGAAGTTGGACTGAGAGCATCTGAGTCTGATCCTTTTCAAGAAGGAAGCTGCTCGTCAAGAAGAGGCGCGCCATCGAGCTACCGCGAAGTCTGAAGCAGAAGTCGCGTCTCTAAGAGACAATATAAACCGCCTATGTATCCCGTAGATTTTTGTAACTTTCTTCTTTTTTTTCCAGCCATCACGGCTCTTGTACCTTTTTTTCCTCTCTTAATAGACGTAAAGAATAAAGAATCTATGGTTTTGTGAAATATCGAAACTAGAGGTAATGTGAACGTAGCAAGGATATTTCTGGTGGGTATTCCGTTGAGAATTTTGATGTGGACCTATTATCCGTTTTATATTCAAGTTATTCGAATATAGATAATAAGTTGAACGAAGCTGCTAGTAGAGGTAATATTGACGTAATAGCAGGGTGTTCTATATCTGACTAGACGTAATATGGACATAGAAAGATATATAACGTTAGGTGGGAGTGGATAATTCATAGGTAGTAAGGATGTGACTATCCTTAATAAATACTTTGCTCAGAGGTTATATGGACATGGAAAAACATAATCATTTTACTAAAGAAATAATTATCGGAAAACAATTCAGAGGTAATAGGGACATGACTTGTTTTTGTCAAACCGAGTTTGACAGAGTCAAAAGCGGGAATGATTCTAATAGGAAATTTTTAGAGGACCTATTATCCTGGGCGTATTCAACACTCTTAAAATACGGATAATAGTTAGATAATGTTTTGAATCATATAAACATCGTACTGTACATTTACATGACTGAACATTATGACTATTACGTAAAAAGGTTACATAGTATTTCTTCAGGAACTTACCATTGATAGGCATCATGAGCAAGTCACCATCGAGTTTGGTTAGTCGGTACGCACCATTAGAGTATACTGATTCTATGATGAAAGGACGTTCCCATTTAGGCTGGAATTTTCCTTTTTTGTGCGTCATGACCAATAGTCTTCTCACTGCTAAGACTAGATCACCGAATTGGAAGATTTCCTTCACTTTTTGTTGAAGGCTCTGGAAGGGCGTGCTTGGTATAGCTCAATGCGCTGCTAAGCTAACAAGCATTTTTCGTCTAGCGCTTCGAGCTCCTGGAATGCAGACGGTAGCTTTCTTCGGTAGTCAACTCGCTGGCTAATGCTACTCGAAGAGAAAGAATTCGAATTTCTAGGGGAATAACTGCTTCGCTCCCATAAACCAGAGAGAATGGCGTACTGCCTGTTGGAGTCCGGACCGTTGTACGATAGGCCCATAGACATTCACCGAGTTTATCGTTCCAATCGTGCTTGTTCGATGGCACAAACTTCTTGAGGAGTTTTATGATGGTTTTATTGAAGGCTTCTGCTAGCCCGTTGGCCGTTGGATTGTAGGCAGTAGAGGCTACGTTATAGATTCAAATCCTATTGCAGAACCGATAGAATGCATGGCTTGCAAACTATAGACCATTATCATGGATGATCCAATGAGGTAGGCCAATACGGTAGATAATGTGATGTTTGATGAAACTGATTACGTTTGATTCCTTCACTTCGGTGAGCGGTATAGCTTCTGTCCATTTGGAGAAGTAATCAGTTATGGCTAGGATGAACCGATATCCTTTGGAGGATGGCAGGCTGATTGGTCCTATGACGTCCATGCCCCAAGCTTCAAACGACCAAGATGTTGCCATCGAGTGTAAAAACTCTGAAGGTTGATGAATGAAATCAGCATTGAACAGACAATCTATATACTTTTTCATATTCAACAGCATCTGCTATCATTGTGGGCCATTAATAACCTATTCTTTTGAGGTGCTTTTATAATTTGGGGCCTGGTTGATGTGTACCACAAACTCCATCGTGAGCCTCCCGGAGTGCATGTTTGGCTTCTGTGTCTGGTAAAACATCGTAACAGTAGTCCATCGTAAGAGCGTCGATACAACATCTTGGTAGCTGTATCGTAGTAAAATATGAGGGATCGCCTTTGGATAGACACTGCTTCCTTCGGGTCCTCGGAGAGGATTCTATAGACAGCGTAGTCTATGAAAGAGAATCTCCAGTCTTTAATATCGACGTTTATTTCGTTGTGTAACTGTAATAAATATATAAGGCATCTTTCACACATAATAGCTCTTGACCAGATAATGTGACCAGACAATATGGTCAAAGTAGCAGCGAGACCGGCTACAGCATCTGTTTCTATATTCTGTAGTCGAGGTACGTGCTCGATGAAGAATCCATCAAAAGTAGACGCCAACTCGATTGTTGCTCTGTGATAGGGGATGAGATCTTCGTGACGAACTTTATAATCCCCTCGGACTTGACTAACTATTAGCTTGAAATCGTCGTACGCTTCTAGATAGTCAACTCCCAGTTGTTTTGCCAGTTGTAGGCCGATTAATAGGGCATTATATTTGGCCACGTTGTTGGTGCATGGTTCCATGAGAGAATATGCATGATGTATAAGCAGATGATCAGGTGACACGAGCACGACACCTACTCCAGCCATAATATTTCCTTATGATCCTGTTCTTGATGCACCATCAAAGAACTTTTACCAAATGGGAATTTTTCAGCTGTAGTGTTATACTCTACTACTTTATCGGAGATTTCATCATAGAGTTTGTAAGTTTCTGGCACCGGATGAGCTGCCAGGAAATCAGCTAATGCTTGGCCTTTTACTGCCTTCTGAGGAACGAAGAGATCATCATTGGAGTCAATAGCATTGCCCATGTAGCTAAACGGGAATTGAGAGAACCCGATTTAGTATGAGTATTCTGAGAGGATTGACTTTAGATATGATGTGGATAGTCTACCCACACACATAGTGGCGTGACTTCTGGATGGCAAATACTAGTGCAAGGCATTCCATCTCCACAGGTGTGTATCTGTGCTCGGCACCCACAATTGTGCGGCTGAGGTAGTAGATTGCCTGTTCATGGCTGCCTTTATTCTTCTAAGCTAGGAGGGCGCCAAGAGAATGGTCCATAGAACGGACATATAGTAAGAAAGGCTTCTCCATTATTGGAGCTACCAATACTGGAGGGCTTGTGAGGTACGCCTTGATGTCGTCAAACGCACGTTGACATTGTTCAGTCCAGATGAAAGATACGCCTTTCTTCATGAGCTGAGTGAATGGTTGACACCTTTCATAGAGGTTCGAAATGAATCGTCTGATGTAGGCTAGCCTTCCTTGTAGTCCGCGTAGCGCTTTGGGTTTCTTGGAGGATGCATATCGAGGATACCCTTCACTTTCTTCGAGTCCAGATGTATATCCTTTGAAGTGATGACGAAACTAAGGAACTTGTCGCTGGAGACTCCCAGAAAAGACTTGGTTGGATTCATCTTGAGTTGGTGTACACGTATTAGTTCGAACACTGTTCTCAAGTATTGGAGGTGGTTGCCCTTGAGACGACTTTTAACTGCGATATCGTCTATGCAGCACTCCACTGTTTTACGTAAATGATCGCAAAAAATTGTGTTCATGGCTCGCGGGTATGTCGCCCCTGCATTTTTAATCCAAAGGGCATCACCGTATAGCAGTATACCACCAACGGTGTTTGAAAAGATGTATGCTTCTCATCGTCGGGAAATATCTTGATCTGGTTGTAGCCTGAGAACCCATCCATGAAGGACATTCGCTCGAAGCCACAAGTATTATCGATCATTACATCGGTGATTGGTAGAGAAAACTCGTCCTTCGGGCATGCAGAGTTTAAATCATGATAATCGATACAAACTCGAACTTTACTGTTCTTTTTATGACTGGAACAATGTTGGCAACCCAGTCATGGTGTTGTTCTTCGCGAATGAATCCACTGGCAATGAGCTTCCTGACTTCATTTTCGATGGCCTCCATGACATCTGGTCGGAATCATCGTTGTTCTTGTTTCACTGTCTTAGCTTTAGACGAAATATTCAGGCGGTGCATGGCGACTTTAGGATCCAGGCCTGGCATGTCTTCATAGCTCCATGCAAATACGTCGATGTATTCTCTTATAAGCTGTATAAAAGATTGGCGTTCATCGTTAGACAGACTTTTGCTGATGAAGATTGGTTTAAAAGATGATTCATCTCCTAAATTGACTTGGATCACTTCGTCTTCGGTAGGTGGTTTACGTTGTTCAAAGCACAGCTCCCACCTAGTGTCCATCTTTTGAGCCCATGGTTCAAGCTCGATCGATTGGACATCGTCCGCAATTTGGTCAACGAAAACCATATTGACGGACATAGTTGCTTTGAATATGGCCAATGCTGGAGTCTGAGTCCCAAAGAGAGGAGTCAGAAGAATGAGAACAACGATCTGCTTCATCATCTTATCCTTCGGAGTTGTTGGAGGAGTGACATAGCCCAAACCAACACCTTTTCGTTGACAGTAGTTCTCCGATTGTCGGGAGAAGCAAAGCGTCGTATTGGCAATCATCGTCCCCGGCAGTAATTTAGCCCCTGGTCGCTTTTGATGTCATATCCCATGTTCTGGATGATAATCTTGGCCTGCCAACTATATCAAAAAAGTTGTATTTTTTTCAGAGTCATAGTCAGCTTCCGCGTTGTGCTTGGGAGAAGTAGAGTCTGGAACAAACTTTCTCTCGCCAATTATACGACCGAAGATGATTAGTTTTTTCATCCTTCTTTCCGGCTGGAACGATGAAGTAGTGAATATCTTCTGGGTAAACTTTTTCCCGTATGTGAGGCGTCGTGACCAGCATACAGAGGTGTGGTCCTATGCCGTGCTCCAGAGTGTATATCGTATCCATGTAGTTTACCGATTGATAGACATCAGAGTAATTCAAAGATAAACCTTTAATAAGGAAATACGCAAGTTCTTCAGGGATAACATCATTCGCTGAAGGTTGATTATTATGAGTATTGATATACTCATTGAGAGGATCATCATCTAGAAGAGAAGCCACAGTCTTGGCCGAGTTCACCACGTAGGGTAATTCTTCAAGATTGGGAGGACGGGCATCAGTAGGTTCCTTCCGGGGTATTTTGCTGAGAGTGATGGTCAATAATTTGACCTTGTCAGGGTTCTTTTTTTTCACACAGATTATGAGAGGCTTTGGGGTACTTTTTGGAGTAGTACGTCCTTTGACTCGGATGATCAGGGGACCATCATTGGAGGATAAACTAGCTTCAGCTACATTGTCAGCTTCGTTGCTGTCATCTTTGGGGGGTTGAGATTGGTATAGTACTGAATATCCATAGTAAGCTTCGATGCCCTTAAAAGGATCGACATCGGCAAACTTCGTCTTCACGACACCGTCGCTGTTGACGTACTTGAAGCACTGTTAAAGTATGGAAGGAACGATCATGTTCTTGTGTATCCATAGACGTCCCAAAAAGACGTTGTAGGATACATTGGCATCGATCACATAGCAGGAAACCACCGTTCGGAGATCACCGATCTGGCACTTGAGACGGATCTTGCACAGTGGGTGGCTTCGACCAGCATTGAAAGCCATGATAGTTGTGTTGGTTTCAGATAGCTTGTGCAGAGGGATTCCCAAAATTTAAAGTAAACTTCTAGGAATGATGCTGAGGAAGGATCCTGGATCGATGTGCATGCGGTCCACCTTAATTGCCCCGATATATCCTGTATAGTACAGGGGTCTATCATGACGATTACTTTTTAATAGCATGTCCTCATGTGAAAAGGTGATGTTGGGCACCACTTCTATTGTACTATAGCAGTGAGGATAGGAGACAGGGTCTTCAGCTCGGGCTTTGACTTCAGCGAGATAAGAGTCGGCATGTAGTAAAGCTTCGCTTAAGGCCTTCCGCGTTTCTTTGGAGAGTCACAAAAGATTGAACAGAGACAACCTGGCAGGTGTATTGGCTAGCTGTGCTAGTATGTCAAAGTCGTAGGGCGGATCCATGCCTTCGGGAGTTGGGGCCTTCAGAGACTTATCAAACCGCGTCTCCTTCTGCTTTACTTTGTCTGAAGCTGGAGGCTTAGACGGGCCGGCTTCTAAGCTTGTGGGGGCAGCAAGAGGTTAAAGAGGTACTGTTTCTTCTTTGTGGGGTATTATGTCCAAAAATAAGTCTTCCACGATCGCGTCTCGCCAGATAGAACCTCATAGATGGGAGAGGATACCATATGGCATGACTTATATTTCTTTCCCCTTTTCGCTTTAGGAGGTACCATCCCCTGTGTCACTTCTTACACAAGGTCCGAATGGACCCACATGATCTCACCACGTTCAGTTGTGAGTGGCACTAAGGTTGAGTTGCGAGCTGGCGGTAGGTTGACGACTTCATTATTGCCTTGGAAATCGGGACCACGACCTTTGGGACTTCTGTAGGAGGAAAGTCACCAAACTAAAGTGAGATAATATTAGAAGATACGACCTTGTCTTCAGCTTCGAGGTTGATCACTTGGTTGTCGATAAGCTGTTGTATCTTCTTCTTCAGGACGATGCAGTCTTTGGTGGAATGATGCACGTACTGATGATAGAGACAGTACTTGGGATTGTTGAGCTGGTTCACCTCTACAGGACATCGTGGTGGAGGCAATGTCAGTTTATTACCCTTTGTTAATATATGAAAGATGGTAATGACATCGTCTTCATCAAAGAAGAAGGCCTCCTTAGGCTTTTCGGAGGTGCCCTGAGAATTGGAAGCTCCTTTGGATGTGTCGACCTTCAGGACTTATTTTCCTTTACCCCTACGGACAGGGATAGTTTGAGGATGCTTGCCCTTGTCTTCAGATTTAGGTGTTTTCAAGCCAAGAAGTTGCAGGTTAGGAACGTCATTTTCAGCAACATCAGCAGCCCCAATGAAAGCGGGTCATGTATCATACTTATGTATACCCAGACAAAACTTTACCGTAGAGAAAGGAAGTTATTCGACAAGTATCCATAAGTTCTGAGTCTAGTATGTCGAAGGGCATCTTTAGTGCTACCCGCCTGAAGCATTCGATAAAGGCGATGACAGACTCAGTCCTCCTTTGCTTGGTCTCGATGAGAGTGGACATACTAACATGCATGCCACTCTCGTAAAACCTGTTGAGGAACAACATCTCCAAGTCTTTAAATGAAATAATACATCTGTCAGGTAGACTACAGAACCATTCGAAAGCTACCCCCTTACAAGGTGCTAATAAACAGTTTCAACAAGAACGGATCATCTCTGGGCAAGTGTAGAGTCTGCGTGTTGAAGTACGTCATCTGTTGACGAGGAGAAGTCAATCCATCGAATCAATTCAGCGATAGCGGCTTGTAGTTAGGAGGGCAAGTAGCATTCTTCCACTCAGGGGGATAAGGTTGAGATATCCCTATCTTCTGTAGCTCGTCTTTGTGTGAGATAGTATCGAGACGGGCGACCAGGGAATCAATTGCATCCTGTTGATTGAGCAGGTATTGGAAAACAGCTGCTGAACGGTTGTCAGGCGACGTTGGCGAAGGACCACCCCCAACATTTACAAGATTTGGAGGAGGCACAACGGAATGATACTCCTTTTCTAGGGAAGGAGGGTTGTTGCTATGTGCCGGACTAGTGTGAGCCGAGATATTTTGTTGTGGTGGAGGAACAGTCTCAGCAGCTTGAACCGACATGATACTGGTAAGCATATCAGTAATCTTGGAGAATGCTATTTCCAGACCATCTAGCCGTTTGCTAGTCTGGTCACTAGCTTCTTCAGGTCTTTTCCATCCGCCATGTATGTAGATAACATACGAGGATGAACAGAGAAAATAGTACAACTGGTGCTGATACTGTCTGTCTCTGAGTGGGCAAGTCCCTCGTCTTCAGGTAGAGGAGGTAGATAGTCACCATCAGACTCGGAGAGATCGTCGTCCTCTGGAAGGCTACCCCAGTGTTAAGGTCATTTGCTTCAGACCCTGAGGGAATACTACCCTAAACTTAGGATTCTTCGTCTTCTGTACGGAATCTTGCCTTTGACCGGGTGCCCATATAGACTCCTTCAGATGTGACAGCCTGTTGGTCATCTGTTGGTAGACTTCGTCTTCTTCTTCTCGCAGAACTGAGAAAGAAAGTTGGGTTCGTGGTCCACCGTCTTTGATTGGGGCTTCCGTAAGGAGGACCCCAAGAAGCCATGTTGGATGAGACAGCAGATTTTTATCGTCAGAGAAGTACAGCCGTCGAAATACGGACTTTCTCTGAGGCACTCTTGTTACTTTGGAGCAACAACAGTTGATAACAATACTGGTGCACGGATGTGCACTATGGATTGTTATGTCCACCCTCGCTTTACGCTTATGATTTATCATCTCGCACAAGTCAGCGGAAGGGAGTTTTCCTTACAACCCATGTTGCATGCATCGCCAAGCTTTACATACGGGTTTGTAAGGAGAGTTGGCGCATCTAGACTTAGTTCACGTGCAGAGGGACAACCCCCACACCTAAGTTCTGTGATGTCCTTGAAGACAGCCCCGTGCTATACGTGGTGGGGCCTGTCTTTTTGCTGTGGGGGCATAGGCCTTGGAGACTGGCCTTGGGCGCATGCTTCTTGACAGCATATTTGAGTCTCCTTGATGTGGGGGCATAGTATGGATCCAGTGAGAATGGGCGCATAGCCTTGGGCGCATGACCCTGGATGTCCAGTCTGTTGAAGACAGAGGCATTCTGGTAGGGGTTATGCGCCCAAACCTCCCCTTGGGCGCATGGTATTGGGCGCATGCTTGGTGGAGCAGCGCTACTTTCTCCCAGTTTTGCCTCCTTCGTTTGTGAGCCTCGCTAGGTATGTCCAGAGTGTCGCACACCCCGATTCTTAGCATCGTAGTATTTTCCTTTGCCAAGTCTCGAGCGTCGAACACTCTGTTGTTGGTTGTGCAGGAAAGAAGTCACTGGGCTAGTAGAGCCCAAACGGTGTGAGCCTTCTACATTTGGGGAACTTCTATGGCAGAGTCATGTGCCCATGTGACAGAGTCCTCCAGTTGCATATCTGCTATGACCCTAGCAGGATGCACAGCGAGCCTTTGGAAGCCAAGCCTTGCGAGACTTGTTTAGCTTCGCTGATTTTGAGGGAGTAGAGACATCCCTCGAGAGTATCTCTTCGAACGCCTGCTAATCGAATTTTACGATTAGCATCTTCTGAGTGCTCTCTACTTTGTCGATATCGGATTGCATCACCACCTTCTTGTCAGAGGAAAAGGTAGTCCCCAGCAGGGTTACGATTTTTGTGGACACACACAAAAAGAAGAAGAAATGCTGTCTTTTCTTTATTGGCGAAAGGCACCACAAATCGAGTACGCCTGAGATATCCTGCGCTGAGGATCCCCGAGTACAAAAAAGAATTCTAGGAATGTGACGATAGAGATCGAGCGACAGTTGCTCCTTTACTCCGTTGAGACTCGGATTACAAAAGTGGGAGAAAACCTAAGAAAATTGCTAACTCTCGGCTCACTGGCAAGAAGTGAAACAATTTGGCTCTCGAAAATGCTCTCCGTTCTGTATTTTGAAGAGGAATGATACCCCTTTTTATAGTCATTCTTGAGCTGGAATGATGTTATGCACCCATGTAAGGAAAACATACTGGTTTTCATGTAGACGCATAGTCCTGCCTTGGGCACATAGGGTGTAGGCACATGCAAGCTGTGAGACCATGGGTTGGTCGTGGTGTTGACGTGGCCGCATGCTTCGGTGCACGACTGCTCGTGGAGACTGACGTGGCCGTACGCTTCGGTGCACGTTTTGATCATGGCTTTGACCGAGTCAGGCATGGGCGCATAGCCCTAATTCAGGCTATGCGCCCTCCTTCACAGGGGGTGGCTTGGGCCATAGAGCTTCACAAGCTTGGACGCATAGAGCTTCACAGGATGATGGGCACATAGGAGCTTAACTGGGTAATTTGAACACATAGGAGCTTCACTTGGGCGCATATGTCCTCCTTTGGCTTGGGCGCATGAGGCTTTATTTGCTGAAACTTTACGCTTCTACAGCTACATGGGCCAACAATTATTTTGGGTTATGCTAATGAAAAACTTTGTCAATATTTTGCTGAGTGTATGTAGAGTGAGTTTGAAATAAGCATGATGGAAGAGCTCAACTACTTACTAAGACTTTAGATCAAACAACACTCGCAGGGAACATTCATCAATCAAGCCAAGTACACGAAGGATTTACTAAAAAAATGTATGACTTGACAACGTAAAACCCAAATTGTTATATCAACACCACTTGACATTGATGAACGTGTCAAACCAGTCAACCAGCATAAGTATCGAGGTATGATTGCTAGCTTACTTTACTTAACTGCTAGTCGTTGTAAAACTCCTAAATTTCTACTATTTTTTTATTTTTTTAATTTGTATGGATTTAAAATTTTGGTACTGTATGTCACATAGTCGTATTGTACGTCGTATGCGAAATTTTCGTTTGCTCGACGAGTACGAATATGTGCGAGCGTACATATTTTATAAAAACAATTATCTATTTTAATATACACTTTCAAAATTATAATATTATTCTTGCTATAAAAAGCCTTTTGTTTCTAAAAAGTTATTAATAATAATATATTTGTATACTAGAAAAGCCTAATTATGTAAAGGATATTTGTTGCATAAAATATTTCGTTATTTATTTATTGGTCTATTTTAAATAAAAGTATAATTTTCAAAATTTATTAATAGTAATATTTTATTGTTCAAAAAGATATTTAAAAATATTTATTATTTTCAAATTATTATTATTGGTATTTTGAAAAATATTTTTGGAAGTTATTTTGGCCAATTAAATCTTGATTTAATATTTAAATAGATTAAACTAGTATCTATATTTGGAATTGGATTAATTGATTTGATTTAAACTAAAGGTATTTTAATTTGATTTAAATTGGATTGGATTTGGATTTGGATTTTGATTGCTTTTAAATTAAACTAAAATATCTAATTTGGGTTTAAACAATCCTAGTCCATATCTAATTGGGAATTTCCACATCCTATAAATATAGGCAGGTACTCCTCCAATTTCCATCATCCATTATTTCTCCACAAATTTCCACCACAAAGTGCGTGTCTCGTGTCCATGTCCAACATCTTTCCGTGTCGGCCGTGACAGCCTCGGGTCCGACCCCGGTGACCTTCTTATTCCATCTTTTTACACATACATTTATTTTTCTGTCGACAAACCCGACAATATATACCAAATTCCTAATCTAATCCCTATCCCTAATCCTAACCCTAACCCTAACCCTAATTCTGTCCGACCAACTCTTGGCCGACAGCCACGCCACGTCCCTCTCCGCCACCATAGCAGATGCTCCTCCGCCTTCTTCCCTGTCACCGCAGTCCCTCATTGAAACCCTAAATCACCATGATTCGGAACGCAACCATGCCTCGAACGCCTGTGCCAGCCACAACACCACCACCCCTGTCACCAAACACCAGACCGGCCACCACCAAAGCCATCGCCACCACCATCGTCGTCATCGTCACCACCCAACCACCACCACCATCAAGAAGAAAGGAAAGACAAAACCTAACCCTAAACGCATCTGTCCGCCGTGTCCACCGCCGTGACCTCCGCCTGACCCTGTCGGAGCCACGCTCGCCGTCCGCCCTTGTCGCCAAGCCGCACAGGGATCCGCCTCCGCCGCGGCCGACGCATCTCCGCCATGCCCGCTCCCCGTTCTCCGTGAAACCCTCGCCTCCGCTCCCTAGCGCCGGAGACCGCCGGCGACCCTTCCTCCTTCCAGATCCACGCGACCTCTCCTCCTGGAGCGCCTCCATGGCCTGAACCGTCGACCCACGCGCGTCCTAGCCGTCCCCTTCGAAACCCCGCCTTGGCCGACCCTCCGCCGCGTGCGCGAGCACACCGCGCCGCCACCGTGCGCTCGGCCGACCGCCGATTTCCGACCTCCCACTCCCGCGCTCTCTCCTCCGGCCCGCTTCGAGCTCTTCGCCGCTCCTCTTCCCCCTTCGTCTCCCTCTCTCTGTGCTCCTCTACTCTCTCTCGAATTCTCTCGACTAACTCTCTCTCCCCTCCTGGGAAGTATGGAAGAAGGGAACATAGTCTTTGCTTCTTCTTTTGTTTTTTTGTTGTTGTGGATTTAGGTTCTCAATGAACATATGTGACTGTGTTTCCTTCTCTCTCTCGAGATGAGTGGACAGCACTGTTCTGCTGTACAACAGTGGGTTAGATTATATGTAGTATTATATTTTATCATGATTTGAAAATAGAATACTAAATATCTATGTATATTTTAAAAGGTTAAAATATCTATAAAATATTGTTTTAAGTATTATCATTAATTTATTTTGTAGTGTGTTCCTTTAAGTATATATATTAGTATTTGAAAAATATATGGAGATTATTGTTGATACTAGTATTATTATTTTTGTTGTTATCATTGTTATTTAACTTAGTATATTTTTCCTAAAAAAATGAGTTGTAACTACCTAATATTTTGGGATAATAAAATATATTTCAAGGATTATAAGTATTTCTAAAAATGGTATATTTATTATTTATTTTTTCTAGACTCCTTCGACTATCCTCATGTCCGTGACTAATCCCGTTATTCCTATCCTCTCACCAATTTTGTACATCCTCCCATCGACCCTAGTTAACTTGACTATCCTGAACATGATGAAATTGTCCGTGCCACCACCGAGGTCCCCATGTATAGTTGTTGCACTGAAGACGTAGATCGTGCCGCCGTGATCATCAGCACACCGGACGCAATATCAGACAAGACACCTTGCCATTAGCTGTTTAATTATTTTAGCTCATATTACATGCATGTTCATTATTTTCTTTATGCAAATAAACTGTGATACATGGCATAACTGTTAGAACTTACTGTTCTTTTATATTTTCTGCTATGTATTGTTTTTTCACATTAAACCTAGATTTAAGAGACCACCTTGTGTGTTGCATTCATTGGCCTTGACACGTTGTAAACGAAGTTGTGCGTCGTATGTAGAATACGGAAGTGCGTGATTGGCTGGCCACCAGTACGTGCAAGCCGTGCGATAGGAATAACCGCTAATAGAGGTTGCATGCTAGTTTGACTTAGCGGTTATAGTGGTTTATGTTGTGGATGCAACACAGTAGGCATTGGGCGGGAGGACAATTCCTTAGCGTTTGGGCTTCGATGCACTTTCCTTGTGACCCGGACTCTCCGTTGGAGATACGGGGTTGATGACCCAAGATTACTGACGGCCACTGACGATTCTACGGAACATCATGCTCTTCCTGATGGGGCCTCTGGTGCCCAAGGGGGACTACGCCGATCCTATTCAGCCAGGGCCCAGCGTAGGAAGGATTGTTCTTAACTACATATCACATAGAACGGTTAGGTACCTTATCCGTTAGGTACGAGTACTTTTGGTTTGGGTACTTGTATCTGACCGTGGCTTGGAACAATAACTTGTCGCGAATTAGTTGTCACATCTTGTCCTTGTTTGGTTGTAGGTGTGACTTACTACTTCGATGAGAAGGTATTGAACCTTGTTGGGGTCCGGATACCATATCGGATTCTTAGCATGGAAAGATACGTCGCCGTGAATTAGTTTACCATCTCATGTCCTTGTTTGGTTGGGGGGATGGTACGCTCGTTCAGTAGGTGCGTATTGGACCATGTTATAAATTCGATTGACTTATTTATTGAGCAATATTTATTCAGTTTATATGGCATGCTATTATGTGTCTTGTTACGTCCCTCTGAGGACCTGGTTGTCTTGCCAGGTGTGTGCTATTGTCTTTCGCAGGTGCTTTAGCTCTAGCCGTGGTCTTTGCTACTTCTTCGAGGATGATTGCATTTGGATCATCTTCGCTTCGCTCGCCACTCATTTCATTTTCTATGTACTTTTTTTATTTTGTTGGTAGTGGATTTGTCTTCGCCCAACATATTGTATCAAGATAATTCTTTCTCATTATATGACATCTTTATTTCATTTATTTTTGTGTGGATGAGATTAGTTATGGTTTTACTGCATTTTACAGCTTATGTATCCATACGAGGCCTATGTACTTCGTATGAATACAGCTGGCAAGTCTACGATCCTAGTCCTACGTATTTTGGGACTGGGGCGTTACATGTTTTGTGGTGGCCCATGCAGGTCAAGATAAATTGTTTGGTTACTTTACCGTGCCAAGCAAGCCTGCGAATAGGATTAGAAGTTTAGGATCTCATCCACATACTTGACCTCTTCCTTTGATTTTATCTACCGTTTGACTCATCAATTGCATCTTGCTTGCTTCCATCCCTATCCTTATCCTCCCATCGTGCTTGCTAGAAATTGACCCTACTATTTAGTTGTCCCAAAACACCATTAGTTTAAATTAAGTTAGGTAGAATACCTTATGAACTAGCAACCCCTTTGACCTAGTGACCTATATTAGCAAGCTTATTTAGATCCTAGAATCTATAGGACCTAACCCGTCTAGCCGACCAAGGACTTGGGCAAGAAGACTATAGGACGACTGTATGACTTAGAATCATTCTGCCTTCTTTTAATCTTAATCTCTCGTACCTATATATTTACCGTTTTGACTAATGATGCTAATATAGCCTAGTGTTTGCAAGCTTATTCCTTTATCGAGCTAGTTCAAGACATATATTATTTGGGTCGACCCACTTAACATATTGTCTAATCAGAACCGGTACATGATGGTCTGATCAACCGAGTGCACTTTGGTTCGCTTTTGTCTATTATTCTATGTGGATGGGGACATAGCTAAACTTGTCCTCTAGAATCCCATCCACGACTGCCTTGACAATTCCTTTGAAATTATTCAATCGTCTTTGAATCACGTATTCGTATTCGATAACGCCTCCTTCGAACTCTATCTTGCTTTCGCCTTCGCCTATATTTTAGGAGGACGAAGGCGTTATACTAGCACTTCCTCTAGCTATCCTATCACCTATGACCATTACCACTCGATATTGCTATTTCTCCTTCCTAAACTACTCGTCATTTTCTCGGCCCTATAATTACTGTCATGACCCTCTAATCGCTTAATTAAGGCGAATCTATTTCGTTCTCTAAATCATGACCCTCATTCATTACCCGTGACCATACCGTATTAATTTTCTAGATCGTGATTCTTACGTCATGATTTGTTATCGATTGTTTCCCATCGAAACCCCCCTTGTGTCTTCTCACCCCTACAAATTCTTAATTTCGAGGACGAAATTCTTTTAAGTTGGTAGGATGTAAAATCCCTAAATTTCTACTATTTTTTTATTTTTTTAATTTTATGGATTTAAAATTTTTGGTACTGTATGTCACATAGTCGTATTGTACGTCGTATGCAAAATTTTTGTTTGCTCGACGAGTACGAATATGTGCGAGCGTACATACTTTATAAAAACAATTTTCTATTTTAATATACACTTTCAAAATTATATAATTTATTCTTGCTATAAAAAGCCTTTTGTTTCTAAAAAGTTATTAATAATAAATAATATTTTGTATACTAGAAAAGCCTAATTATGTAAAGGATATTTGTTGCATACAAATATTTCGTTATTTATTTATTGGTCTATTTTAAATAAAAGTATAATTTTTGAAATTTTAATCGTAAATTTTATTGTTCAAAAAGATATTTAAAAATATTTATTATTTTCGAAATTATTATTATTGGTATTTTGAAAAATATTTTTGGAAGTTATTTTGGCCAATTAAATCTTGATTTAATATTTAAATAGATTAAACTAGTATCTATATTTGGAATTGGATTAGTTGATTTGATTTAAACTAAAGGTTTTTAATTTGATTTAAATTAGATTGGATTTGGATTTGGATTTTGATTGCTTTTAAATTAAACTAGGAAATATCTAATTTGGGTTTAAACAATACAGTCCATATCTAATTGGGAATTCCACATCCTATAAATATAGGCAGGTACTCCTCCAATTTCCATCATCCATTATTTCTCCACAAATTTCCACCACAAAGTGCGTGCCTCGTGTCCATGTCCAACATCTTTCCGTGTCGGCCGTGACAGCCTCGGGTCCGACCCCGGTAACCTTCTTATTCCATCTTTTACACATATTATTTTTCTGTCGACAAACCCGACAATATATACCAAATTCCTAATCTAATCCCTATCCCTAATCCTAACCCTAACCCTAATTCTGTCCGACCAACTCTTGGCCACAGCCACGCCACGTCCCTGTCCGCCACCATAGCAGATGCTCCTCCGCCTTCTTCCCTGTCACCGCAGTCCCTCATTGAAACCCTAAATCACCAGGATTCGGAACGCAACCATGCCTCGAACCCGTGCGCCAGCCACAACACCACCACCCCATGTCACCAAACACCAGACCGGCCACCACCAAAGCCATCGCCACCACCATCGTCGTCATCGTCACCACCCAACCACCACCACCATCAAGGAAAAAAGGAAAAGACAAAACCCTAACCCTAAACGCACCTGTCCGCCGTGTCCGCCGCCGTGACCTCCGCCTGACCCGGCCGGCGCCACGCTCGCCGTCCGCCCTTGTCGCCAAGCCGCACAGGGATCCGCCTCCGCCGCGGCCGGCGCATCTCCACGTGCCCGCTCTCCGTTCTCCGTTGAAACCCTCCGCCTCCGCTCCCTAGCGCCGGAGACCGCCGGGACCCTTCCTCCTTCCAGATCCACGCGACCCTCTCCTCCTGGAGCGCCTCCATGGCCTGGACCGCCCGACCCACCGCGCGTCCTAGCCGTCCCCTTCGAAACCCCCGCCTTGGCCGACCCTCCGTCGCGTGCGCGAGCACACCGCGCCGCCACCGCGCGCTCGGCCGACCGCCGATTTCCGACCTCCCACTCCCGCGCTCTCTCCTCCGGCCCGCTCCGAGCACTTCGCCGCTCCTCTTCCCCCCTTCGCCTCCCTCTCTCTGTGCTCCTCTACTCTCTCTCGGAATTCTCTCGACTAACTCTCTCTCTCCCCCTCCTGGGAAGTATGGAAGAAGGGAACATAGTCTTTGCTTCTTCTTCTTTTTGTTTTTTTGTTGTTGTGGATTTAGGTTCTCAATGAACATGTGTGACATTGTTTCCTTCTCTCTCTCGAGATGAGTGGACAGCACTGTTCTACTGTACAACAGTGGGTTAGATTATATGTAGTATTAATATTTATCATGATTTGAAAATAGAATACATAAATATCTATGTATATTTTAAAAGGTTAAAATATCTATAAAATATTGTTTTAAGTATTATTATTAATATTTATTTTGTAGTGTGTTCCTTTAAGTATATATATTAGTATTTGAAAAATATATGGAGATATTATTGTTGATACTAGTATTATTATTTTGTTGTTAACATTGTTATTTAACTTAGTATATTTTTCCTAAAAAAATGAGTTGTAACTACCTATATATTTTGGGATAATAAAATATATATTTCAAGGATTATAAGTATTTCTAAAATGGTATATTTATTTATTTATTTATTTCTTCTAGACTCCTTCGACTATCCTCATGTCCGTGACTAATCCCGTTATTCCTATCCTCTCACCAATTTTGTATATCCTCCCATCGACCCTAGTTAACTTGACTATCCTGAACATGATGAAACTGTCCGTGCCACCACCCGAGGTCCCCATGTATAGTTGTTGCAGCGAAGACGTAGATCGTGCCGTCGTGATCATCGCAGCACACCGGACGTAATATCAGGCAAGACACCTTGCCATTAGCTGTTTAATTATTTTAGCTCATATTACATGCATGTTCATTATTTTCTTTATGCAAATAAACTGTGATACATGGCATAACTGTTAGAACTTACTGTTCTTTTATATTTTTCGCTATGTATTGTTTTTCTCACATTAAACCTAGATTTAAGAGACCACCTTGTGTGTTGCATTCATTGGCCTTGACACGTTGTAAACACGAAGTTGTGCGTCGCATGTAGAACACGGAAGTGCATGATTGGCTGGCCACTAGTACGTGCAAGCCGTGCGATAGGAATAACCACTAATAAAGGTTGCATGCTAGTTTGACTTAGCGGTTATAGTGGTTTGTGTTGTGGATTGCAACACAGTAGGCATTGGGTGGGGAGGACAATTCCTTAGCGTATGGGCTTCGATGCACTTCCCTTGTGACCCGGACTCTCCGCTGGAGATACGGGGTTGATGACCCAAGATTACTGACGGCCACTGACGATTCTGCGGAACGTCATGCTCTTCCTGATGGGGCCTCTGGTGCCCAAGGGGGACTACGCCGATCCTATTCAGCCAGGGCCCATGCGTAGGAAGGATTGTTCTTAACTACATATCACATAGAACGGTTAGGTACCTTATCCGTTAGGTACGAGTACTTTTGGTTTGGGTACTTGTATCTGATCGTGGCTTGGAACAATAACTTGTCGCGAATTAGTTCGTCACATCTTGTCCTTGTTTGGTTGTAGGTGTGACTTACTACTTCGATGAGAAGGTATTGAACCTTGTTGGGGTCCGGATACCATATCGGATTCTTAGCATGGAAAGATACGTCGCCGTGAATTAGTTTACCATCTCTTGTCCTTGTTTGGTTGGGGGGATGGTACGCTCGTTCAGTAGGTACGTATTGGACCATGTTATAAATTCGATTGACTTATTTATTGAGCAATATTTATTCAGTTTATATGGCATGCTATTATGTGTCTTGTTACGTCCCACTGAGGACCTGGTTGTCTTGCCAGGTGTGTGCTATTGTCTTTCGCAGGTGCTTTAGCTCTAGCCGTGGTCTTTGCTACTTCTTCGAGGATGATTGCATTTGGATCATCTTCGCTTCGCTCGCCACTCATTTTATTTTCTATGTACTTTTTTTTATTTTGTTGGTAGTGGATTTGTCTCCACCCAACATATTGTATCAAGACAATTCTTTCTCATTATATGACATCTTTATTTCATTTATTTTTGTACGGATGTGATTAGTTATGGTTTTACTGTATTTTACAGCTTATGTATCCATACGAGGCCTATGTACTTCGTATGAATACAGCTGGCATGTCTACGATCCTAGTCCTACGTATTTTGGGACTGGGGCGTTATAGTCGTCCTGATATAATGTTTAGCATTTGCATTTGTACAAGCTATCATGCTAATCCGAAGGAATCACACCTATGTGCCGTTAAGCGTATCTTTCGATACCTTAAAAGAACTTCTACAGTCGGCTTATGGTATTCCAAAACTACATCTTTTGATCTAATTGGTAATTCAGATGCTAAGTTTGCTGGATGTAAAGTAGACTGTAAAAGTACCAACGGTATGTGTCATTTCCTAGGAAAAGCTTTACTCTCTCGGTTTAGCAAAAAGCAAAACCCTGTAGTGCTATTAATAACTGGAGCTGAGTACCACATTGTTGTGATCAGAATTATTGGATGAAACAAACCCTGAAAGACTATAATCTGCATTATATAAAGATTCTCATTTACTGTGGTAACCCTAGCACTATTAACTTGACTAAGAACCCAGTATGTCACTCATGCACAAAGCACATAGAAATATGCCATCATTTTTTGCATGATCACCAACAATACGGGAATATCTGCTTAAAATTTATTGGCACAGATCATCAACTATCAGAAATTTTCATAAAACTACTAGTTGAGGATCATTTCAATTGATATTCAGAGTGATAATGCGTTATAGTTAATAAAAATACTTAAAACTTGAATTTTCAGCGATTTATTAATTGAAGTCTATTTGGGTGCGAGCCGAAAGGGCCTTTCTGTCATACATGTATAAATAGCTGGAAGCGACACGATGCATTAGTCTTCGGACTACCGCTAGCTGGGATCCGGCCCCTATAGCTAACCCAAGGTGATGAATATTAATTAAATCAATGAATTAAAAGTTACTGAGTTATTTTTATCATTTATACACATAAAATGATCTAAAATCCAAGTAGCCAAACTCGGACAAAACTCAAACCGAGTTCTGACCAAACGTAGTGTCGGGCTTTTGTTAAACAACATCGGACAGAAGCCCCCTTCCCTATTCTATTCTTCTTCCCAAAGAAACAACCGTCCAAGCTTTAAAACCCTAACCTTAGCTTTTGGGAAACCCATCTCCAAGCCTCCAAATCTTATTTTCTTAGATCTATCAGCTCTAGAAAGGCATTCACCACAAAATTTCCATCTCCATTTAGGTATGCCTCTCTCTCTTTTTCTCTTATTTTAATTTCATGGCTCCTAAGCTTTTCAAGAGAAAGAAAAGAGATAGTGCTTCGTCCTCCACATCGGAGTACGAACCAGTTAATGTGTTCAGTTGCGCTCGTCCTGACGATGAAGAGGACTATGACCCTAACCTATTTGTGTCATTCGAGAGATCAACTGCTTCGTTCGATCAATTCTAATACCGAAATATTTTCTCGAAAAAGTCTATCAATTTTACTATTCTCTCGGAATATACTGAAACCTTTGAAAATTTTGGGCTCCGATACTTTTTAGAAACTTTGAGCCAAATCTATGAAAATGCTTTTCGCATGGTGTATTATAATTTGCAAGAAGCAGATAGTTGTATTTATTCCTATATTAGCAGCAAGGAACTTAAAGTCAACTCGGGAGACTTGAACGAATATTTCCACATGCCTAACAACGGCGACGCTCTAGTCGATATTAACAAAGTTTAATTTCCTACTGACATGACACTTGAGTCGTTAGAAGTTGCACTGTGTCATCCTAGTCCGATTCCCCGGATAAGGTTATTCGTACGTCACCTGAGCCAGGATTTTTATGAACTCCATCACATTATTTATTCTTCTTTGCTACCTAAGACGGGATCTACTGATGAGATCACCTTCTTAGAGTTATCTGCTACGTACCACATCTACATTGGAGTTATATTTTCTGTTTCCAAGACCATAATTTTTGGTATGGTTAGTTGTCGGAGGGTAGGCCACAACCTCCTTTACCTTATGCACCTGGCGGTGATCTTCCAGAAATTCGACATTGACTTAGACATTTGTGCTATATCTGGATCGCTAGATATAGTAATTATCCTTACCCTCCACCTCCACCCGGTGGTGCTCCACCATCACTTGATCCAGCTGCAGCTTTAGCATATGCTCTAGCCCCTCAAGCTCCAGGCCATCATTTTGACGAGTAACATCAGACCCTTCTGACTCGCTTTTCCGATGCTGAGTTCTGCCAAATTTCTTAGGCCCAGGTCTTGAGAAATGTCGTGGCTAATAGTCAGTGGATGTTGGCACATCATACCTCTGCTCCAGCTCTGATTCTCCGTTACCCTGGGTTCGACGGTCCGAGACTTAAGGATCATCCTACTTTCGGATTTTTTGATCCGACAACAGCTTATATTGATCTAAAGCCTCCTAATGATGCCTCCGGTGATGATGCTGATATTTGATTCAGTTTTTGGCTAAGTATTTTGTGGACATGTTTGGCACTTGATGATCTTGTAGCGACACGTTTTGTTATTTTCTTTTGGACTATCTGTAGTATTGTTTTCTGTTTATGCACAATTTCAGTTGTAGTGGTTTGCACTTTGGACTTATTTATTACATTTGTAGTTGGTTTCATCTATTTTTTCATGCTTTGATACTGCTATTGCTGATTTCATTTCCCTTAAGATGTTAACTTGTTTCATTCATATTTTTGGATATTACTCCGCTTTTTCTGTGTTATTGTTGGATTTACAAATTGCGGGGGAGCCATATTTAATTTTGAGTACATGACAAAGGGGAAGAAAAAGCATATACCAAAAATTTTCTTGATTAAAGAACAAGTCAGGTATATATCTCAAAGTTACATATTTTGTTATATTATGATATAGACTCAAAGTTTGTCAATTATCAAAATGGGAGAGATTGTTGGCCTATTAGTTGATGACCACACCTGATTTTGATAATCAATGTCAACTTTGGCTTATACACAAAATATACATATTGCTACAGGATTACAGGTTTCCAATAAGAAGAACGTCTGCATATATGTCTTACCGCATCTACGTCCTACTACTACAAAGTACTTACATCGCATCGTCATCAAGCACCAATCGCACTAGAATCAAGATCAAGTTTTTCATATTTTCTTCTAAAATTTTAACTTTTATTGAGTCTAGGAAAATATGTGATGTTGATCGGGATTGGTACTAGCTTAGGTATATCTCAAGTCCACAAACCAAAATAAGCCTACCCATCCATATCCAAAAAGTCCACATATCTAAAAAGCCTAAAACCCAACAAATTTGGTCCAAAAGTTCTAACCTAACTTAGGAAGAACTCAGACAGAACTCAGCCCGAGTTTGGCCATGTCAGTTTGAATTTTGTTTTGAAATCCCTCCAAATTTGCATCCAACGTTCAAATGCGATATTTTTGCATCCGATCTTAGCCTGAATTCGGTCTACAAAAATAGTATAAATAGAGATGAACTTTCACCATTTTAAATCACTCATTCACTTTCGCTTCTCTATCCCTTTAAGTATTTTTCTACGTGCAAAGCTTTCAAATGAATCCAATACCACTCTTAGCCAAAGCAAGTACAGTTCTGTTCAATCTAGAGTTTTGGTACTAAAGAGTTGTATCGGAGGCTGTATTTTAAAAATGTTCCAGTTTTCAAAATCGTCCTCTAGAGTCAGTCGTGCGCTTGTCACCAAGCACGATGTTGTAAGAGACTACAAGCTCTCAATTATCTTGTGCCATAGTGGATTAACATTGAACAAGAGTACTCGAGACTAGACTAGCCCTTTCAGAGGGAAACTAGTACCCAAGGCACCATGTCATGATATCTTGTGCAAACATCTCAAGATAACCCTAAAGCTCTGCTACAGAGATAGTGGCAAAAGAGTAAGGAAACAACCAACTCTCGGCTATAGAGACGAGGTCAAACATGTCAATGTAGCCTGATATTTTGGTAATATTCTTCCC
The DNA here is from genome assembly GCA_029216955.1 of Iris pallida. Classification (NCBI taxonomy): domain Eukaryota; kingdom Viridiplantae; phylum Streptophyta; class Magnoliopsida; order Asparagales; family Iridaceae; genus Iris; species Iris pallida. The sequence continues at coordinate 9,638,061 of JANAVB010026000.1, read as the reverse complement.
ACCCCATGTTCTAGTACTATCAAGTCGAGTCATGTCAAGTATATCTCCAGTACAAGTAACAAGTCATGTATCCTACCACTGATTCCATAACCATGAATATCGCATGTAAGACCACATACCATGATCTTGTCAGTGTCCTATGGTCTATCATCTTAATGAACACGAATAAAATGCATTGTCATGCCTAGTGTTGATTCCCGATATCTACATACAGACATCGACACCCAAATACCATTTGGACGAAAAGTACCAGCTAATCCTACGTCTACAACATCTAGAGATAAAAATGAAAGAATAACAATAATGAAAAGAATGATAAAAATATTAAAACTTTGGAAAGGTACAGTTGTCTGCAGTTTCCAAGTGCGAATATGATGGTCCGACTACGGAATACTCGCTAATTAACACCGTTACGTACACCTAGAATAAATAAATCTAACTATCAATGACATGTCTACGTCATACCATATGTAAACCCAATTAATATATTCTACTAAACTAGTCACATTACATATTTAACCCAATCTAGTATACATGTTATTAAACCAAGTTGATAAAGTAATATATTTGCAAAGGAAATATATATTATTTATTTCTAAAAAAAATACATTAAAATATTTTATAATAAATTTTGACTATTTCATTCATAAGAAAACAATTATTAAACTCCTATATTGATCCAACATCAATATACATCAACTTGTCGAATAGTTTTATACCCAAAATGATAAATTTTTAAACAGATAATAATTCTATAAAATAGATAAAATATGATTCCATGATAAAATAATCATAATAATTACTTTAGAAAAGTTTCATATAGTTCCAAGTCCAAAAGGAAGTCGAGATTCCAAGTATTTTTGATGTTCCAAAAACGATATGACGGAAACAAATTTAAATAAAATATAAAACTAAACAAAACAATCCACAAGCATATTAGAATGACAGAACCAGGTACCAAAAGTGTTACCCAAATTTTAGAGTGGTAGAAGTCCTCCGCAAGTCGCTGAAAACTCACACGCAACAGAATTGTTTCAGCCTGGACACACGTTCGTAAAATGGACATCCCGGACAAACATTGTAGAATCACATGGATAGCCAATTAGAGGTCGAAGTAGACATGTAGGGCTAAAGGTTAGTTTTGGTTCCCGACAAACGAATAAATAAAAGTAGATGAAATTAACACAACGTCGAAGTGAACAAACATGAGTTCATAATTTTCATTACGGCCGGGAATAACCTTTAAGTTCGGCCGTCAAACGACTAAACGAGTAGACGAGCCTCCTTCGAGACCTGATAGGGTTGAAGAAGGGTCTTTTAGGGTCGTCAAGGAGGTGGTGGCATGACAAATAGAGATCAGGAAGGAAGGTTTTAGCTGCTTGGACTTGGTTGGTGCCATCGGGTTGGATGGGAGATGGGTGCTCGGGTTGGGGGCTATTGGGAAGGTTGTCGGGCACATATAGGGGGAGAATATATTGGATTTTGATATTTGGCAAGTTAGGGTTTGATAGAAACCTGTTTGGAGAGATTTTTTTAATTAATTTTTGATAACTCAATCAAAAGATATAGTTAAATTTATCTATATGTCTAATTGGGTTTCCTAATATAGAAAGGTAAATATTGAGTGAATATTTAGTGAATCCAACCAGATGTGGCTCATTTTTTAATAAAAATTAATCAAATATGATCTATTAGATTATGGAAATATAGGATAGGCTCCACTAGGCTAGTCGGACTAGGTTTGGGTCAAAACAATTTATTGAACCGAAATAGGCTCCGAAAGTCTAATAAATAGGTATGTGTGCCATTTGAAAATAAATAACATATGGAAACTCGATTGAGTGAAACACCATTGGCATGTGTGTGGTAGGCTCAAAATATGTCAAAACTATATATTGGGACGAATAGTTTGGGTCGAGATTGGGTCTCAAATTGAAAAGGAAAAAACACATCAAAATTATGGTAAAGGGTACAGTTGACCCTTTTGGATCCAAGAACTGTACATACAAAATAGAGTACAAGAGAACGTATTTGAGTGAGATATAATATACCAAAATAAAGATGAATTTGTCTAGAATACGAATATGAAATTAGTTTTGAGAAGTTGGCAATTGATGTGCTACAAAAATCAACGCTACGGTAAAGTATTTCTATAGTCATAGTTGATCATAAAATATATTTTAATATTAATTAATAGTATTAAATAAATAAAAAATAATAAAAATAAATACCCAAAAATCAAAAAAAGTATATATGTAGGACTTTTTGCAGCATCTCGAAAATTCAGGGACCGACGATTGAACTTAGAAGATGTGTCTCGCTAATCACTCTGAGGCTTTTCTTGAAGAGGTCTTCCATCAGCAATGGGAGCTTCGATATTGGTGAATTCTTCAATGCTTCGTCGAATGAGAAAGTCTCTTCTATAGTAGTTGAAGATTTTATCTCAGCATATGCAATGTGTGCATCTGACTTTGATATTTTTTGCTAAATATCGCCACCTTCATAGTCATAAACGATAACTGGTGCTCTAAGGGGACAACTGTTGTGGGCATGCGTGAGCCCGTTTTGTGGGCGGTCTGTAGTAGGACGAGTGTTTCTGCCTTTTATCTCTGCGGACGATATCCCCGTATGTAAACCCCATTTTTTTTACTTATTTATTAAAGAATTAGATTTGGATCACTAGGGGTCGTACCAAGTCTACAGGTACAATATGGTGACATTAGGTAATTTATGGTCTCCAGGTAGCCCTAAATACTTTATTTGATTATTTTATATTTTTCTAAAATTTTGGAGATTTTTAGATAATTAATATATATATATATATATATATATATATATATATATATATATATATATATATATATATATATATATATATATATATATATAGAAATATATATATATATATTTTCTATATATATATATATATATATATATATATATATATATATATATATATATATACAGACACACACACACACACACACACACACACACACACATATGTATATATATATAAATATATATATATATATATATATATATATATATATATATATATATATATATATATATATATATATATATATATATATATATATATATATAAATATATATATATATATATACAAATTTACCCCCTATCTTGTCCACCCCATTATCTTCCCTACTATATCCGTTGGATCAATTTTAATTAACGATCTAGATTAATCCCCAATAAAGCAATAAAATTCTAATAAAGTAATGAAAGACGATACACTGCTCTTCTTGACCGTGTGCGATTAACATGTTGGATTCATTCAACTGAATAATCTAAATTCTAATTATTTCACAGCTATAGTTTTGACAAATAAATCTTTACTTCTTCTCCTCTAGTTGTCCTCTACTCATTGGCGACGACTTCCATGAAGAACATGCTTTCCTCCTCCTCATCATCTATGCATGCTTCAGTACCACTACCACTCTCGTCCTAAATATTTCTATCTATAATGGACATAAATGGCTAGCCATCGTCGTCGTCAGGCTTTAAATTAAAATTATTCAGGACGACGATCGTGACGTCAGATAAAGTCGACAGTGAAGATGATATTATTGTGCCTGCCGAGGGAGAAGAGGAGGACGAGGTGATCGATTCCAAGAAGGCTGCGAAGATGGCATAGCTGGCGTTCCCGTGGTGCAAGAGCAAGGGGACCAAGTTCTGCTACTTCAACCACTTCAACGTCAAGCAGCCGAGGCACTTCTGCATGGCGTGCCACTGCTACTGGACCGCAGGAGGGGTGCTGCGCAACGTGCCCGTTGGCGCCGGCCGCAGGAAGAACTTTGTGCTGCCGCAAGGAAGGGGCAGTGCCGGAGCCGAGGGAGGATGCGTCTGGTTGGCGGAGAGGAGGCGGAGAGGTGGCTCCGCTCCTGATCCCGATCTGGCGGTTCAGAAATGTAGATAAAACTTAATCCTTCGTCTTCTTCTTGAATCTTGATTTCGAGAATGAATGACTAGAACATGTATACTACTTTGACTTGCAAAGAATAGCAAGAACGTGTATACTTTTAGACTCTTGGTTAACATGAGGAGGATGATGAGAAGCATGTAAACTGAATCTCTAAATTACATACTATCTTCAATAGTTTAATTCAAAGTTCAGTTTAGATTAGTTGCATATTATCTTCATCCAATTCAAACAGATTCTGTAATTGCATACGACCTCAGGATTGGAGGATCGCTAGGAATTTGAGGATAGCCGGAGAAGGCGAGGGTCTAGGTGTGGCCGACGGTGCCGGGCCGAGAATAGCAGTGTATCGTCTTTCATTACTTTTTTAGGGTTTTTTTGCTTTATTAGGGGCTTAATCTAGATCGTTAATTAAAATTGATCCAACGGATATGGTACGGATGATAATGGGGTGGACAAGATAGGGTGTGAATCTGATCCTTCATATATATATATATATATATATATATATATATATATATATATATATATATATATATATATATATATATATATATATATATGTATGTTTACTTTTATAGGCTTTTGGGAATTACTGTAGGGTCACATGGGGATGTTTTTGAGAACAAACAGATTCTATAATTGTTTAGGATTTTCATGGATTTATTTAGAGTTTATTTGGCTTTATTTGGAGTTAATTGAATTTTTGTTTAATTTTTATAATTTAATTAAATATTTACCCAGTCAAAGCACATAATCAACAGGGGTAGCTGAAGGACCGTTGAGCACCTCTAGGGGAGGGTGAATAGAGTGAGTGCGAGTGCAGCGGAAAATAATCACCAATTAAAAAATAAAAGTAGATAATAATGGCAGTGAATAAAGATACAGTAAATAAATGTAGCAAGAGATCAGAGAATCAAACTCAGTGGACACCGTGATATATACTGGTTTCCCTCTTGGAGAACTAATCCAGTCACAGGTACTCTTGCCTGATGTTAATCTACTATTCACAAGATAATTGAGAGCTTGCAGTCTCTTTACAACACCGTGCTTGGTGACAAGTGTACGACCGACTTCACAACACCGTGCTTGGCGACGAGCTGGCTCCGAAAAAAGAAATGTGTTCTGAACTTGAACGACCTCTTTACAACTCTAACAACCAAAGACTCTAAATCAAATAGATGTTACTAGCTTTGGCTAAGAGACGTATATGTGGAATGTGAAAGCTTTTAGATCAATGAAAAACACTATTGGATATAGATAGAGAGAAGAGAAGATGAATTGATGAGTGATTTGAAATGCGAAATTCTCTTCCATTTATAGGTGTTTTTGAAAACCGAACTCGGACAGAGTTCGGGCAGAGTTCAGATGCAAGGATCTCGCAAACGAACGTTGCAAACAGATTTGGAGGCAACAAATATTTAAATTTGAACTGACCGAACTCGGACCAAACTCGGCCAGAGTTCTGTCTAAGCTCATCCTGTACTTAGAAGAATGTTTGGTCCAATTCTGTTTGCATAGAATAAGTAATATTTTTTTGGTATAAGGAATTTTGGTGGATAGGCAAGCTTTTTAGATAGGTGGACTATGGATAACCTAAGCCAGTAATACCCAGTCGATTTTACAATTTGTATCCTAGAATCAATAAAGATAAAAATACATAATAAATCGTAAAAAGACTCAGACAAATTCCAATACATGAATGCTTCAAAATGATGATTGACATGCTTGCAAATGTTGTAGTACACTTTGGATATTGATTTCACTTGACCTAAAATATTAGCAGTAGTTTGTATATTTTATGTATTGACTTAAGTCATTGTTGATTTATCAAAATCGGGTGTGACCATTTAGAAATGGGCCAACAATCTCCCCTAAATAATAAACTTGAGTCTATAACAAATTTTGTTTGGTATTGCTCTTACTCCCCCTTTGTCATATTCAAAATGTTTTGGCTCCTCCGTAATGTGTGAAGCCAACTATGTTCACCAGAAGACAAAGACAGAGTAATTTCCACATATAACAAATCACATGAAGGAGTAAACTAAGAGAAGCAGTAATAAAAACTGAAATCTGATAGTAGAAAACCAACCGAAATACAACTAACATAATCATTATCAGTTATAACTCAATAGTAAATAACTGTCAAAACAAGTCTAAAAGTTTAACTCATCAGTTTAGACCTGTACATAAAAAATACTACGATCATCACCTAGCATCAGCATCCATGAAACCAACTGAAGTTCCACATCACAGCGGTGTGTCATCACCTCCAGGAGTATCCGGTAGAAATTAGGCTGTAGTAGGATCAAAATGAGTAAATGTAGCCTCATCATCGAATCTCGGTCCAGTAAACCCAGGGTGACAAGTCATCTGAATCGGATGAGTGGGATCATGAGATAAGCTCCAGTGGATATCAGCAAGGCTGTTCCGCACCACCTGAGCCTGAGCAATGTGGCAGAACTCAGAGTCGATATAGCTCTGATGACGTTGTACAGAAAGTGCAACAAAGTTATCAAAGCGTTGATGACGTTACGCTAAGAGGGCAATGAACTCATCAAATCGCTGATAGAAACCTAGGTCAAAACCAGGAGCAGCAGCTGGAACAGCAGGGGCGGGAGCCTGAGGATCATCAGCGTAAAATGGAGCAGCAGGTTCAACACCAGGTGGAGGAGGTGGATTGGGATAAGTCTTGGGTCTATTTAACTCAGAAGCAGGAGAAGAGAAAGGACACTGAGAGATCAACTCCAAGACGTCTAAAGATCTTAGCCAGGTGCATGGGGTACAAAAGGTTGCGCCCCATCCTCCTACAGCTAATTATCCAAGCAATGAAAGTCTTGGGGACAGAGAAAGTAACACCATAGTATATATGATACATAGCAGACATCTCGAAAAACGTAACCTTGTCTGAAGATCCCGTCTTGGGAAGCAAAGCAGAGAACACGAAAATATGTATTTTGATTAAGGTGCCATGAGTACACCCTGCCATTTCTAGGAACTGGACGAGGATGACACATGAAGACCTTGAATGAATCAAGAGTCATGTCCTCAAAAAATTGGACATGATTGATGTCAACTAGGGCTTCACCTACGTTAGGCATGTAAAAAAATTCACTGACATCTGCAGTGGAATTCAATTTCTCTACCTCCAACACATGAATAAATACCGCTCTCTACAACTTGTAAGTTACAGTAAAACTTACAAATGGCATTATCATATATATATTGTCGACAGTTTCGAAAAAATCACGAATAACAGATTTTCAAATATAGTAAAATACTCAGAGAATATGGTGAAGTTGACATTGTTGACACAAAATCACAGTCAACCAAATATTAATACAATAGACAATATGATACTTGTCATAATTCAATATGACACATCAAGACTAAACTCAGTACAAGTCGAACGACGGCTCGTACCTGCAGTGTACTCAGTTTTCGAGTCTGTATTTTTATTCTTATTAAGTCTAGATAAATGTAAACTTAGTCGTACAGAGCAGTTTGAGCCTTTACCTATCTCCAAACCACAAACGAAAAGCTCCACCAAAACCAAACTAGCCCAATTAGCCCATTAGAATAATTCTGTCTCTTGCAGACAGAGTTCGGGCCGAACTCTGCCTCCACACAGAGTTCGGGCCGAATTCTGTCCCCTAAATTACAGGACCCTAATTTTTAGGGTTTGTTGTATGCTAGTTGTCCAACGGCCAAAAATTTGAATTTTTGACCCAGAATTCTGGCCGAATTCTGCCTAGCTAGAATCCTATAAATTGGCCTTGAATTCTCACTTTTTCAATCATCCAATCTTCTCTTCTCTTCTCTCTAAAGACTTATACAAGCCTTACCCTTCTCATCTACTAGCCATAAGCTCCCTAAGCCTCAAAGTGCTCAGTGCTCTTCAGTTAGGAGTTTGTACAAGAGTTTAAAAAGTCGCTTAGAAAATTCCAAGCATCACCACTACGATTTCTGTAAGAAGTTGACGTGCACTTTTGAAGAAAAGGTACGGGATGTAACTACTATTACACAAATAGTGGATTTAATCCTGAAATAGAGTTCTCAGGCCTGGACTAGTCCTCCATGAGAGAAACCAGGTTAAAATCGGCTGTGTTTGCGTATGCTTTCTCGCTCTTTATAATTTCCACATTTACTCTGATTATTTACTGTTGGTGAAAGAGTTTAATTTTTAATTGGATATTACTGTCATAAACTCTATTCAGCTCCCTCTAGAGTTGCCTACTTGTTCTTCAATTGGTATCAGAGCTCTGTTCTCTCAACAAGGACTAACATCTTAGAGCTGATCCATGGCAACCACACAACCCATGTTTTCCAATCACGGTGAAGGGCAGTCCACTCATAGGCTGCCCCTATTTGATGGAACAAACTACACCTATTGAAAAACAAGGATAAGTTTTTATCTCAAGTCTCTAGACTTCGACCTGTGGACCATTGTTACCGATTATTACAAAAAGCCCGCCAGGATAGTTGTCAATGGTGATCTCGTCGAAAAACCCAACGACAAATATTCTAACGAGGAAAAGAAACAGGCGAGTCTAGATTCGAGAGCTATTAATGCTTTATTTTGTACAATAGACAAGAATGAGTTTAACAGGGTCTCAACATGCACCACCTCTCACGAAGTATGAAGACTTCTAGAAGTAACGCATGAAGGAACCACCCAAGTCAAGGAGTTGAAAATCAGTTGTCTCACTCAAGAATATAAGACGTTCAAGATGAAGCCTAATGAGACGATTACACAAATGTTTACAAGATTCCTCGACGTCATCAACCCCTTGTCATCTCTCGGCAAACAATATACAAATCATGAGATGATCCGCAAGTTACTTAGGGGGCTACAGAAAATTTGGAACCCTAAGGTAATAGCTACTATAGAAGGCAATGATCTCACCACAATGTCTATGGAGACTTTGATGGGAAAGCTGATGACTCACGAGCTGGACCTCAAAGACTTCGAAGAGCCTGCTCCAAAGACAAAAGAGATTGCCCTTAAAGCTCATCGTTGAAGGGCTGATCCTGAAGAGACTGATGACGATAATTCAAAAGGTGATGATCATGCTCTCCTTATCCGCAACTTTAAGAAGTTCCTTCGCTTCAATCGAAGAAAGAAAGAACAACAAGAAGATGGCGAAGAAGAACCAACATGCTATGGCTACAAGAAGACTGGACACGTCCGAAAAGACTGTCCATTCGCAAAGAAAAACAACCGATATGAGATGCCCTACAAGAAGTCTTCCTCAAGAAAATATGCCAATACAAGCATTTGGCATAAAAGTGAAGCTAGTGACTCCGAGGACGAAAAGGACTCCCCTCAAGATACCGACAATATATGCCTAATGGCAACATCCGATAAGGTAACTAGCGATACTCTCGATGATTTCACTTTTGATGAACTTGGCGATGCATTCAATAATTTACTAAATGACCATAAGAAAGTCATTAGTAAATATAAGCATGCCAAGGAGAAGATCAAAGGCTATGAAATCAAGATTCAAAAACTCTCTTCTTTGCTTGATAATGTTAGAGACACTCCACCCACGGAAGACTCTAATGAGGTGTCTAAGCTTAAGTTAAGCCTACGTGATGCCGAAACACGTATTGAAAAGCAAACACATGAGATCACAGCACTCAACTCTGAGCTTGCTGAAGAAAAGAATAGACACAAGATCTCTATTACTAAAATTGATGGTTTAAATGCTAAGTGTAATAAACTGCATGTTGCCTCTAAGAAATTATAGATTAGATTGGGAAAACATGTTGCTTAACCTCAAACCCAATCACATAAGACACACACCAAGCACAAGACTACTCAAAATAGTCAAACACATCATCCATATGCAATACGTAAACATGCTTACATGTACACGCACTTCCACACAACACATAAACCACATGCATATAGAAATTATTCTCATAACTATCATCATGCTGCACATAGACGTAACCATCACCATGTTGCACATAGTCATAACCATCACTATGCTGAATATAGACATAATTATCATCCTGCTGCCATGTATAGTCACTATCCTGCTATTCTATACCATGCTACATATAGACATCATCAACATGCTCCAGTACAAATAAGCATGCTACTTGCAAGTATTGTGGATTACATGGACACGTCTCACCAGAATGTAGAATTAGGAGATTAATAGATATAAATCTATATGTATGGGTGCCAAATACTAACATTTCAGGACCCACAAGAACTTGGGTACCACAGGTCACATCTACTCTTGATGTAAGTGGACATTCCCACCTCAAATAAAAGCAAGTGGATTCTCGATAGTGGATGCTCGCGGCATATGACGGGAGACGCAAATCTTATCGCATCATTATCGATGAAGAGGGAAGGGTATGTATCCTTCGGCAACAACTTAAAGGATACATCATAGGAAATGGTACTATTGGTCATCCTCCTTCTCCTGTAATAAAAGATGTCTGCCTAGTAACCGAGTTAAAGCATAACCTGCTCAGCATAAGTCACCTTGCTGATCATGGATATGATATTAACTTTGGACAAAATAAATGCTATATTTATGATAGGTCAACGGGAGACAACGCTTTTGAAGGGATAAGAGAGGATAACATTTACATTTTTTATCTATCTAGAGATACTAACAGTGTAGGGAGGTGCCTCTACGCTCACAAGGATGAGAGATTACTGTGGCACTAGCATCTTAGTCATGCCAATATGGATACTATATCCAGGCTATCGACTAAGAAGCTAGTAAGAGGCTTGCCCGACATCACATTCAAAAAGGACACGATATGTGCCGAATGTGAGTTGAATGAGACAACCAAGTCCTCATTTCATTCAATAAATACTTTAAGTACTACTAGACCCTTGCAATTACTTCATATGGACTTATTTGTCCTAGTAGAGTAGCCAGTCTTGGTGGAAAACTCTATGTTTTTGTTATAGTAGATGATTTTTCTAGATTCACTTGGGTTTTCTTTCTTTCAAGCAAAAGTGATGCAATTTCTGTTTTCAAAATCTTTGCTAAAAAGGTTCAAAATGAAAAAGGCTACATGATTACTCGAGTCCAAAGTGATCATGGTGGCGAATTCAAAAATACTGATTTTGAAAAGTTTTGTGACTCAAATGGTTTTGATCATGAGTTTTCTTGTCCTAGAACAATTCAACAAAATGGTGTTGTGGAGCGGAAGAATAGGACTCTTGGCGATATGGCTAGAGTCATGTTGAATAAATTTTTACTTCCGAAATATTTTTGGGCTGAAGCTGTCAGTACAGCGTGCCATATTTTAAATAGGGTGCTCATTCGACTTTTACGAAGAAAACACCCTATGAGCTTTAGTTTGGAAGAACTCCAAATGTTTCATATTTTAGAGTTTTCGGTTGTCGATGTCTTATCCTTAACACCAAAGAAAACTTAGGCAAATTTGATGCCAAAGATGACGATGGTATTTTCTTGGCTATTCTGCCAAGAGCAAGGGATATAGAGTGTTCAACAAACGATCATTAATTGTAGAAGAGTCTACCAATGTGACTTTTGATGAGGATAACAGTGCAGCAGCTACTCATGACGACGAAGTTGAGCCTTCAACTTCTACGTCGATGAATACTACCACTGAAACTAATTCTCTGGAGGGCATGCCAAAGAAATTCTCTTTCCAGCCGTCACATCCAGAAACTTAGAAATAGGTGAGGTTTCACATGGAGTAAGTACTCGATCATCGTTAAGAGACTCCTTTGCTAGCACTACTTTCATTTCACAAATTGAACCAAAAACTGTTTTATAAGCTTTTAATGATGAGTTTTCGATTTCTTCCAAGTAAAAAGAACTCAAACAATTAGAGAGGAGCCAAGTCTGGAAACTTGTTCCTAGGCCAGCTAATCATTCGATTATTGGTACAAAATAGGTTTTTTGTAACAAAGTAAATGAAGATGGTTTAGTTACACGCAACAAGCTCGTCTAGTAGCTCAAGGATACAACCAAGAGGAAGGTATCGACTACGATGAGAAGTATGCTGCTGTTGTAAGACTAGAATCCATTCGGATGCTTTGTGCATTTGCTAACTTTCAAAATTTTAAATTATTTCAAATGGATGTTAAAAGTGCTTTTCTGAATTGATATATTAAGGAGGAAGTTTTTGTAAAACAACCCCTGGTTTCGAAAATCACAAATTTCTCGACCATGTTTTCAAACTCAAGAAAGCGCTATATGGCCTCATACAAGCCCCTAGAGCTTGGTATGAACGCCTAAGCAATTTCTTGCAAGATAAAGTGTCACGACCCGCACCCACCGTGAGGTTACGAGTACGAAACAGCATCCAGCCTACGCCATAGTGTCGGCGGTAGAACGTTGTTCTAGGTCATGAGCTATAACTACATAACATGAATATATTCTCCAAAAGGAGGCCAACACAGAGGTACAACTCAATCACAATCTAAGGTAGAATGTAGCACGATAGAAATAGATGAGAAATCCTCAACTAAGGTACAGCAGAAATAAATAACAAGTCTCAGCATCTCTAAAATATACAACTCTGAAAATAAAGACAATAGTTAAACATGAATAGAGAGGACAGTCTAAGCTATCTACACTATATAAGGTATCATCCTGAGTAGCTGCCTGAACCTCCCCAGGGGTCCAGGTCGCGAGTGTCATCTAGGCAAGCTCCAAGTAAGGGTGCAGGATTCCTCATCATCCTCTGTAAAAATTTTAGCAGGTCCAGTCAGGACGGGAGCAAGCACAATACATCTCAACAGTTCATAGCAGGTTAGAAATTATAATCATGCAGTAAAGTAAGATATAGATACTGAAGGAAATACGGTATGTAAATAGAAAGAGAGCTGTAATAGAAATATCTACTATAAGTAGAGAGCTACCAGTGACTAGTGATTTAGAGTACAAAGTCGACATGTAAACGGCTTGATTTGTACATGGCTATACTAAAGAGGCGTACATGGCTATTCTACTTTGGAAATTGTTCACATGGCTATTTATACTCCCCCGTACCCCCAACTAATACACAAGGATCCAACCAGGTTATGTTATGATTCTATGTAACAGCCCCCGAAGGGTGGTAAGCCCCCAAAGGGTGATATGCCCCCAAAGGGTGATAAGCCCCCGAAGGGTGATAAGCCCCCAAAGGGTGATAAGCCCCCGAAGGGTGATATGCCCCCGAAGGGTGATATGCCCCCGAAGGGTGGTACATAGTAGTCCCAAACATGGGGATTCTGATATACCCAATAAATGGGATAAGGATTCAGAGAAGACTCTGTGATCATATGAGTATATGTCACAAGTGATCAAAGAACCAAAGAAGCATATGATACGCCATGTAAGTGAAACGTACAGAACATAGAGTACCCGATGCTCCCTGAAGGGATAACATCTCAAGAAGGGATCCATATAGTACTAATCCGTGTGACCGACGTGACAGTATCAAGTAAAGTAATTTAATGCAGGATATAATTCTAAGCAGGATATGAAATGATTAGAGAATGTACTCGCCTCGTATCTGAATGTCTGAAGTAAATGTACTGTCCGAGATGAGATACCTGACTCCTAGTCAGAGCAACACAAGTCAAGATGTATACAGGAGATGATAAATGTAATCTACAATGCATCTGCATGCTGTCTAGGTCAAACTAGACCAAAGTCAACTCTCGATCAACTCTAGTCAACTAGACTGGTCAAACTAGGTCAAGCCTAAGCCAAACAAGTCTAACAAGTCTCACTAGGCCTAACCAAGCCTAGTCTAGCAATCACACACCAATCACAAGTCATATTAGACTATCAACACACAACATTGGTGTATTCATATCATACACATAGGCCCTATGCCCTATAGTCCACATCACACATATATCACATATCATATACATAATAATATATATATATCTAAAATATAATACACCCACATATTATAATATATAGGATACCTATATATTCATCTCATATATATACACACATGTCCGTAAATGTATCAAATATAATATAGTGCACTCATATATTTGTAGGATACATTAAAAATGTGAGTCTAACATGCACATATGTATATATATATATATATATAAAATATATATATATATATATATATATTATATATATATATACACACATATCCATTGGGAAAAAGGAGAATGAAAGTGCATGTGTTCAAGTGTATGTGTGTGTGTGTCATGTGACATGAGAGTGACAAAATGGTGTCAATGTAAACTAGGCACTTGTGTGTGTGTAACATGAAAGGGTGAGGGTGTGTGTACTAACAGCCCATATTACAGGAATGAAAACCCAGTGATAGTTGCAACATATCCAAACCTTCAATCAAAACCTAACTTGATTCCAACTATATATCTAAACATAATCAATATAAAGCCACACACCATTCAATCTCAGGTTTGTTGACAGTTATCAAACAATTTAAAGTTCTGAAATTGGAATGTGTGGGTTTGTGTCTCATGTTCTCAGAGGATTTCAACATACCAATTATTTTTAGGTTTGAATCAAACTCAGTTGTAGGGTGTCAGTTTGTGCATGTGTGTGCAGTGAACATACTCATGTGTGTGAGTGTAAACTCATGTTCCTAGGAATCCTGGAATTGAGTGTGTGTGTTTGTAGAGGAGGACTGTGTGTGTGCACAGGTTATAAAGATTTCAGTTCACAGTTTTGAATCAACTCAGAAAACAGGGAACAATTCACAGCTTACTACATGTATCAAATTAACATTCCAAAAATCAATTCTCATTTCAGTTTGAACCCAAAATTCAATCCCAGTTAATATCAATAACATATCCAGTTACTTATCAGTTGGGATCTCATACAAGTACCATTGTACAAACACTTATGTATATATTACCTACATATATACAAGTCCTAAAACCAAAACCAAAATCAGTTTTTACAAAAGAATCTCAGTTAATATCAGAGTGACAGTGTCTAAAGTGTGTCGATGTGAACACCCTGAATTTTGGGTTAAATTTTTTTATTTAATTTTATTTTCCTGATTATTTGGTTTTGATAAACATTTTATTTTATTTATTCATCTGTAAGTGTACTCTTTCATGCCATTGATATTTGGAGTATCAGGGATGTTCAACTCTGGAAATCTTCTTCATGAGTTTTGGAGTGGACAGGATTACCTTCATGACGGTATATAGTGTCCCATCCAAACTTGTTTCCTTGTGCTCTTTTCGTTTCGTTGAACTTCGGGTCAATTTAGACCATTTGATTATTATTTATTTTTCCCACTCTTTTCTTTGATTATTTTTAGCACGTTACCGTGACTTTTAATTTGGGAGTGCAAGACCAGTCAGTTTCTTGAAACCAACTCCTCATTGATGATCTACTCGAGACGCTCGTCACCCATGACCTTCGTGTCCCACTCAGACACGTCATTTTGTGCTCCATTTGATTCGTGCAACTTTCCCGACACGTGACCCAATTTTATTTTACTCCACGGCGTCATATTCATCTTCCAACTTGATTTGTGGGTCCCCTGTCGACCAAAACCTATCAGCCCCAATTATGGACATGGCCCACATTGAGCCTACTACCCGTCCGCCACTTTTGTCCCATTTATTGGAATCCCCATGTTCAACTTATTTACTCATGATCATCAACGCCTAATTTTAATTCGATTATTGCATCATGTCCGATTTTGGATCCAATCCGGCTCCATCGAGTCCAGTCCAGCTCCATGTTATTCTCCATCATGACGCCTTCATATTTTCTTGCCCAAAAATATTAGTATTCTTTCTACCCATTTTTAAATATTTATTGGAAATTCTAATATTGATTTTTGTCCCTAGGAATGATATTCCCTACATATTAATTCCTAGCCTTTGGATAACCAAATTTAATCACATCCCTTCATTCCTACATAGAAATTTTCCCACACACCCTTTGGCCATGTGGCCGGCCCTAATACCAAGTCTTTACTTTTTCTCTCTCTTTCCTCTCTCATTAACGGCAAGTTACCATATCTCTCTCTCCTTTCCTAATAAAACCCAACAGCAGCACCTACACCACATCCACTTCACCATGGCACACCAACCCGACACCACTCCATCATCGACCTCACCCCCCGACTCCCATGGCCCGAGCTCCACTCTCCGACCACCTTACTCCGTCCCCTGCCGTGGCTCCGGCCACCCTGGCCGAGCCCGAGCATACTCTCCTCCATCTCCTCCTTCCTCTCATCAAGACGCACCACCATCAATGTCCACCGCGTGCATGGCTGCCACCACCGTGTGCATGGCTGCGCCGCCGTGCCGCCCCTGGCCTCGCCGTGGCCAGGCCGGCCTGCCCGTGCCGTACAGCTGCCACAGCAGCAACAACCGACAGCAGCAGCGCGCGTCCTTCGCGCGCGCGCACGAGCGCGTGCAGCGCCGTCGTCGGCCACGCACCGCCGTGGCCGTGCCCCCCCATGGCACACGAACTCCGACGACCCCCCTGGGTCCGCCCTCTCGTCCTCCAGTACGACGTATAGGCGATTCGTGCGTTTTGCACGACGTCCCGTCGTGACGCGCACAAAATAAAGTTCGTTTTGGCACCCCATTGCAGCAACTTCGCATGCGTTTTCCCGGAGATCCGACCGTTGGATCGGCGATTTTTTCGTTCCGTCACAATCTCGGTATATCCACCTTCACTCATGTCAATTTTCGTCTGTTAATTTTATCGTTTGATACATCAAAACCGGCCACCAAGTTGACCGTTTAAATTGTATTAAATTTGGACAGTTTCGCGGGACCAAATTCGTCAGCTTGTATCTCCTCCACCGCAGCTCCGTTTGGCGTGCTACTAGTTCCGGTGCGAAGCTGGTATAACCCTCTTACTACCCCTCCAGTTTCGTTTCATTGTGAGCTTGTTTGATTGGTTGAATTCGACGCCAAAGTTGGTCGTCCGAATTCGTAATTTCTAACTTGTAAAATTCTATTTTTGAACACGGGACTCCAGATTTCATTTCTGACACCACCATTAGACTTGTGGCGTCGTTCTGGCTTGTTTTCATATAAAATTTGTTAGATTTGGAGAACGTGGGCCCTGACACATTTTTCGGTGCAAAGTGGGTCCCACATTATGGGTCAACGGGACTTTTTGACGCCGGCTCATCGGAATCCAATTCTCGTCATTCTGGACTCATTGACATATAATTTGCTAGGTTTTGGTGGACATTGGATTGGGCACGCATTTCGGTACAAGTCGGATACCAATATCCGGGTCAACGGGTCATTTTGAGATCGGTTCATCGGAATCCAATTCCGGAGATACGGTTGAGTTCGTATCATCATTCTGGACTCGTTGACAGGTAGTTTGCTAAGTTTTGAGAACTTGGCTCCGGCACGCATTTCTGTGCAAATCGAAATTCCAAGTTCTGGTCAACGGGCCAAATTGAGATCGGGTCAACGGAATCCAATTCTGGAGATACCGTTGGGTTCGTATCGACATTCTGGTTGCATAGACATATAATTTGTTATATTTTATAGACTTGTTTTCTTGCACATTTTTTGGTGCAAAATGGCTCCGATACGGACACCGTTTTGACCCAAAATTACCTTTGTGCCCTTGTGTCCAAATTGGACCGTTGGTTAGGCTATCCTAGCTAATTTGAGCATTCTGGACACGTTGGCGATGTTTATTTCATCGTCCGACAATATTTGTTATAATTTCTCTGAGTTTAACCTTTTTATAATTAATTAATAATTAATTCATATAATGTTCGTATTTCGAGATTAGTACAACGAAACTGAGATCAGCCAATTCCAGTGATCTCACATCGCTGAAATTGACAAGTTGGACACGTGGATCACTATAATAAGATTATCAACCTTACCGATAATCTCCTTATCTCGATTTACGTGTCGTAAGTTTCGACGTACAAATAACGAAGTACACTTTATATTAGACTAGAATTGACCCTGTTTGACCAGAGTTGACCAGTTGACCCAAGGTCAACTATAAGTCAACACTTGACCTAGTTTGACTAGATTATTGACCGGAGTCGACCTAGAGTTGTTTTGACTTAGAAGAACCTAGAATAATGTAGATTGATTATAGAGATTCGTTTATTACAACTTGAACACCTTGTAACCTGTGTTGCTTTAAATAGGACTCTGTGGCTTCAGTGGGACCCCCCCTATACTTATCAGCTGTTCAGGTTATCGAGGCGAGTACATTCTCTGATCATTTCATATCCTGCTTAGAATTATTTCCTGCAGTAGATTAATTTACTTGTACTGTCACGATGATCACACGGATTGGTACTATATGGATCCTTTCTTGAGATGTTATCCTTAGGGAGCATCGGGTACTACGTGTTCTGTGCGTTTCACTTACATAGCGTATCACTATGCTTCTTGGTTCACTTATTTACTTGTGACATGTACCCTCATGATCACAGAGTCTCTTGAATCTTACACAGTTGGGTAACCTCCAGACTCCCCATTTATGGGACATCCATGTATCACCCTTCGCGGGCCTTGCATGGAATCATATAACATAACCTGGCTGGATCCTTGTGTATTGATTGGGGGTACGGGGGAGTAGAATTGGACATGTGAATAATACACCAGTAGTATCTTCATTGAATCATTCCGTAGTGTCTTCATTGAATAATCCCAGGCCATTTGCATATTCATATTGTACTCTGACTCACTAGTCACTGCTAGTTCTCTATGTATAGTAGATATTTCTATTACAGCTCTCTCTCTGTTTACATACAGCATTTCTTTCAGTACCTGTATCTTACTTTACTGCATGATTATATTTTCTAACCTGCTATGAACTGTTGAGATGTAATATGCTCGTTCCAGTCCTGACTGGACCTGTTGATAAATTTTACAGATAGCTTGGGGATTGCCTGCTAGCCTAGAGGAGACACATTAGAGGTTGTTTAGGTAGTTATTTCATTTTGTCTGGAGTTGTATTTACTTGTGGATTACTGTATCTTTATTTGAGTTTTTGAGATGTACTTCTGGGTTCATGTATCTTAGACACTTAGACTTCTATCTCCTGTATTTATTTTGGATTTCATGTTTCATCTATCCTTATCATGCTCTACCCTAGATGTGATTGAGACTGTATCTGCTATATCACCCCCATTCGGGGAGTATATACTGCTTGGCATTATAATGTTAGATGTTGTGACCTAGGACAGCGTTCTACCGCCGACACTGCGGCGTAGGCTGGGCGTCGTTACGTTCTCGTGCCCAAACAGAGGGTGCGGGTCGTGACATATTTTTAGTGGTGGCCCATGCATGTCGAGACTAAAAGTGTAGTGGTATTCGAACTAGAGTACCACTACAGCCTGCACTAGGAATAGGATATATTTTGAAGATACTCAATCACAGTTAGGAACCCTTGAGAGATTCCTGGGACGACCCTGGAGAATCTTATTTAACTTCGATTTGAAAACTCTCTTTTTTCCTTGATTTGATCAATTTGTACTTTTTGTTGTTAAATTTGACTTTTATGGATTATTGTTGAATTTGAGTTTGTATTTATTAATTTTGATGGATGATTGTCGAATTTTGAATTTTGATGATAGCTGTTGCATTCGAGTTTGTATTTGATGGATTTTTGTTCATTTTTGAATTTTGATGATTCATTGATAAATTTGATTTTTGAGTATTCATTATTGATTTAATTTAATTTTTGGCAAGATGAAATTATATGGGCTAGGTCATCTATGTTATGGAATCTAGTCTTCTATAGTCACATTAGCCAGCATGGTGAGGACATATAGTCTGACTCTGGATATATTTCTCGGGTGTGGGAATTTAAGGTTTTCGCAGCCAAGCATGCGGCACCGCAAAAATGTTAAATACCATGATTCTAGAGATATGTGCATAAGTCAAGGGCTCTGTGATTATCGTAGCCTTGCTTAATAGTATGACGAGGATTTAGAGTACCATAATTTTGGATAGACGCATATGATTATCAGATTGTACTTAAAATATTTTGAACATATTTTCACTACTTTTTCTCAGTCATTCAAAAAAAACAAAAAAAAGAATTATTTTTTTGTTGTTTGCCTAGTTTCTTGTTATTTAACTTAGGAGTAGCTTTAGCTATTTTCATAAACCTTTGTGTAACTTCTTCTATGAATTTCTTTTTAATACAATGAATCAATGATTTGCTAGACCTTATTTTGGATCTGATATTAGCTCTAATTTCAAATAGTTTCCTCTTTTAAAACGGATAAATAGAACAGATTTTATTATCATTTCTTTTCCTGCCAATATTTTAGTACCGTCATTCCTTATCTTATACAACTATCCTGATTATATCAATTCCGTCTCGTATCTCATTCTGTCAGCTGTACTTGAACTCTTGTATCTGCATATCATTTTTTTATCTGAGAAATGTTGAGGAAGTGACGTAAATCATCTAGTATGGAAATGACGTAATTGGTTATCATGTGATGATTTTGTAGGAATCAAAATGTTGGATGTCAAATGTGAAAAATTCAAAATGGAGATGTGGTAAAGGTTTAAAATGAAATCGAGGGATAAATGTTATTAATTTAGAAATAATTACAGAAAATTCGATTATGAGTAATTCATGGATGTGTTAAAAAAAAGGGAATATTAGAGGTCAACCTAGTTTTGAGAACTTAGAAAATCTTGGTTATTGATTCTTGGAAACTATTACAAGGCTATGTAGAAATTTAATAATGGAAAGGAGAATTTGATTGTATCAGATAATCTTGGATATTGTAAGAGGGTGACTAGAGACAGAGAGAACACAAGGATTTTAAGCTATAGGAATTATTTTAGATGATTGGAGAAATTATAGAATTCAAAAGGATAATAATTGAAGGTGAACGTTGAAGAAATAAGAAGGTTGATTTATAAATAAAAATGAATTTTGCATGACATGGTAGTATTAGGGTTGAATAAATACGAGACTTAATTTAAACAATTACGAGGATTTCATAAACTGGATTTAGAGGTTTTGGATCTAAATTAAAATGAGGTGAAGGAATTTGAGATTTGATTAAATGAATAAGTGTTGACTCCTAAATAAGACGGGTATGTTTCGTGGAAAATATTTTTTTTGAAGTTAGAAATTTTGTCTATGGTGATCATGGTAAAGGTTTAGATGACTGAAGGTTATAAAAATTTTGAGGGTAGTCATATGAAGGTTGAATTTATATTGGGGTTTGTGAGAAAAATATGATTGGCAAATGATAAACTAATAGTATTAGAGAGAGATGATTTACTGACTTCGTATGAAATTTTTTTCCTGTTTTTCTCTAAAAAGGTTTTCAATATCATTGAATTCTAGTTTCCTTAATCACGACCAAATCGACTTCAATTATCCTATCTTATCATATTAATATCTTTGATTGTACTTAATTGAATTAAATTTGATTACGACCTGAATCTCCATCCTTGTATGCTCGTTCTCAGACTTAGCTGAACCTGTCCTCCACATTGCCTAAATTTTGATTTCCCCAATTTGATCAACTTAGATCGTATCGAGAATAAATATTTTTAATATATATTGTGATTGGATTTTCATGCAAGTGATTTTCATTCTTAACTTTGATTTTGATTTTCTGAACCCTTTATAAATAATTGGTAGTTACCCTTGTTTTATTTTTATTTTATTTTGATAAGTACCAGTTTTCACATAGGATGGTAGGCTGTCTTACAGTTTTGATGATTGTTATTTTCGTATATTTCCTAATTTAGCACCCTAGACTGCTTGTGTGTCTGATACCCTATGACCCTTCCGGTTAGCATGACTAGTATACCTAGATGAGACTTCACTGTCACCGTATGCCATGACCCTGTATGCCGTTCTTTTTTTGATGGTATGTTTTATTTAAGTTCTGGGACTTTTACTGTGGGGGTTTGACCTAGAGGGTGTATGGACATTTTAATTTCGAGGACGAAATTTTTATAAGGTGGGTAGGATGTGAGCACCCTGAATTTCGGGTTGAATTTTTTTCATTTTATTTTATTTTCCTGATTATTTGGTTTTGATAAATATTTTATTTTATTTATTCATCTGTAAGTGTACTCTTTCATGCCATTGATATTTGGAGTATCAGGGATGTTCAACTCTGGAAATCTTCTTCATGAGTTTTGGAGTGGACAGGATTACCTTCATGACGGTATATAGTGTCCCATCCAAACTTGTTCCCTTGTGCTCTTTTCGCTTCGCTGAACTTCGGGTCGATTTAGACCATTTGATTATTATTTATTTTTCCCACTCTTTTCCTTGATCATTTTCAGCACGTTACCGTGACTTTTAATTTGGGAGCGCAAGACCAGTCAGTTTCTTGAAACCAACTCCTCATTGATGATCTACTCGAGACGCTCGTCACCCATGACCTTCGTGTCCCACTCAGACACGTCATTTTGTGCTCCATTTGATTCGCGCAACTTTCCCGACACGTGACCCGATTTTATTTCACTCCACGGCGTCACATTCATCTTCCAACTTGATTTGTGGGTCCCCTGTCGACCAAAACCTGTCAGCCCCAATTATGGACATGGCCCACATTGAGCCTACTACCCCCGCCACTTGTGTCCCATTTATTGGAATCCCCGTGTGCAACTTATTTACTCATGATCATCAACGCTTAATTTTAATTCGATTATTGCATCATGTCAAGTTTTGGATCCAATCCGGCTCCATCGAGTCCAGTCCAGCTCCATGTTATTCTCCATCATGACGCCCTCATATTTTCTTGCCCAAAAATATTAGTATTCTTTCTACCCATTTTTAAATATTTATTGGAAATTCTAATATTGATTTTTGTCCCTAGGAATGATATTCCCTACATATTAATTCCTAGCCTTTGGATAACCTAATTAAATCACATCCCTTCATTCCTACATGGAAATTTTCCCACACACCCTTTGGCCATGTGGCCGGCCCTAATACCAAGTCTTCACTTTTTCTCTCTCTTTCCTCTCTCATTAATGGCAAGTTACCATATCTCTCTCTCTCTCTCCTTTCCTAATAAAACCCAACAGCAGCACCTACACCACATCCACTTCACCATGGCACACCAACCCGACAACACTCCATCATCGACCTCACCCCCCGACTCCCATGGCCCGAGCTCCACTCTCCGACCACCTTACTCCGTCCCCCGCCGTGGCTCCGGCCACCCTGGCCGAGCACGAGCATACTCTCCTCCACCTCCTCCTTCCTCTCATCAAGCCGCACCACCATCAACGTCCACCGCGTGCATGGCTGCCACCACCGTGTGCATGGCTGCGCCGCCGTGCCGCCCCTGGCCTCGCCGTCGCCAGGCCGGCCTCCCCGTGCCGCGCAGCTGCCACAGCAGCAACAACCAACAGCAGCAGCGCGCGTCCTTCGCGCGCGCGCACGAGCGCGTGCAGCGCCGTCGCCGGCCACGCACCGCCGTGGCCGTGCCCCCCATGGCACACGAACTCCGGTGACCCCCCTGGGTCCACCCTCTCGTCCTCCAACGCGACGTATAGGCGATTCGTGCGTTTTGCACGACGTCCCGTCGTGACGCGCGCGAAATGAAGTTCGTTTTGGCGCCCCGTCGCAGCAACTTCGCGTGCATTTTTCCGGAGATCCGACCGTTGGATCGGCGATTTCTTCACTCCGTCATAATCTCGGTATATCCACCTTCACTCATGTCAATTTTCGTCCGTTAATTTTATCGTTTGATACATCAAAACCGGCCACCAAGTTGACCGTTTAAATTGTATTAAATTTGGACAGTTTCGCGGGGCCAACTTCGTCAGCTTGTATCTCCTCCACCACAGCTCCGTTTGGCGTGCTACCAGTTTCGATGCGAAGCTGGTATAACCCTCTTACTACCCCTCTAGTTTCGTTTCATTGTGAGCTTGTTTGATTGGTTGAATTCGACGCCAAAGTTGGTCGTCCGAATTCGTAATTTCTAACTTGTAAAATTCTATTTTTGAACACGGGACTCCAGATTTCATTTCTGACACTACCATTAGACTTGTGGCGTCGTTCTGGCATGTTTTCATATAAAATTTGTTAGATTTGGAGAACGTGGGCCCTGGCACATTTTTCGGTGCAAAGTGGGTCCCACATTCTGGGTCAACGGGACTTTTTGACGCCGGCTCATCGGAATCCAATTCTGGAGATACCGTTGAGTTCGTATCGTCATTCTGGACTCTTTGACATATAATTTGCTAGGTTTTGGTGGACATTGGATCGGGCACGCATTTTGATGCAAGTCGGATACCAATATCCGGGTCAACGGGTTATTTTGAGATCGGTTCATCGGAATCCAATTTCGGACATACCGTTGAGTTCGTATCATCATTCTGGACTCGTTGACAGGTAGTTTGCTAAGTTTTGAGAACTTGGCTCCAGCACGCATTTCCGTACAAATCGGAATTCCAAGTTCTGGTCAACGGGCCAAATTGAGATCGGGTCAACGGAATCCAATTCTGGAGATACCGTTGGGTTCGTATCGACATTCTGGTAGCGTGGACATATAATTTGTTATATTTTATAGACTTGTTTTCTTGCACGTTTTTCGGTGCAAAACGGCTCCGACACGGACACCGTTTTGACCCGAAATTACCTTTGTGCCCTTGTGTCCAAATTGGACCGTTGGGTAGGCTATCCTAGCTAATTTGAGCATTTTGGACACGTTGGCGATGTTTATTTCATCGTCCGACAATGTTTGTTGATAATTTCTCTGAGTTTAACCTTTTTATAATTAATTAATAATTAATTCATATAATGTTCGTATTTCGGGATTAGTACAACGAAACTGAGATCAGCCAATTCCAGTGATCTCACATCGCTGAAATTGACAAGTTGGACACGTGGATCACTATAATAAGATTATCAACCTTACCGATAATCTCCTTATCTCGATTTGCGTGTCGTAAGTTTCGACGTACAAATAACGAAGTACACTTTATATTAGACTAGAATTGACCCTGTTTGACCAGAGTTGACCAGTTGACCCAAGGTCAACTATAAGTCAACACTTGACCTAGTTTGACTAGATTATTGACCGGAGTCGACCTAGAGTTGTTTTGACTTAGAAGAACCTAGAATAATGTAGATTGATTATAGAGATTCATTTATTATAACTTGAACACCTTGTAACTTGTGTTGCTTTAAATAGGACTCTGTGGCTTCAGTGGGGACCCCCCTATACTTATCAGCTGTTCAGGTTATCGAGGCGAGTACATTCTCTGATCATTTCATATCCTGCTTAGAATTATTTCCTGCAGTAGATTACTTTACTTATACTGTCACGATGGTCACACGGATTGGTACTATATGGATCCTTTCTTGAGATGTTATCCTTAGGGAGCATCGGGTACTACGTGTTCTGTGCGTTTCACTTACATGGCGTATCACTATGCTTCTTGGTTCACTTGATTACTTGTGACATGTACCCTCATGATCACAGAGTCTCTTGAATCTTACACAGTTGGATAACCCCCAGACTCCCCATTTATGGGACATCCATGTATCACCCTTCGCGAGCCTTGCATGGAATCATATAACATAACCTGGCTGGATCCTTGTGTATTGATTGGGGGTACGGGGGAGTAGAATTGGACATGTGAATAATACACCAGTAGTATCTTCATTGAATCATTCCGTAGTGTCTTCATTGAATCATCCCAGGCCATTTACATGTTCATATTGTACTCTGACTCACTAGTCACTGCTAGTTCTCTATGTATAGTAGATATTTCTATTACAGCTCTCTCTCTCTGTTTGCATACAGCATTTCTTTCAGTACCTGTATCTTACTTTACTGCATGATTATATTTTCTAACCTGCTATGAACTGTTGAGATGTAATATGCTCGTTCCAGTCCTGACTGGACCTGTTGATAAATTTTACAGATAGCTTGGGGATTGCCTGCTAGCCTAGAGGAGACACATTAGAGGTTGTTTAGGTAGTTATTTCATTTTGTCTGGAGTTGTATTTACTTGTGGATTACTGTATCTTTATTTGAGTTTTTGAGATGTACTTCTGGGTTCATGTATCTTAGACACTTAGACTTCTATCTCCTGTATTTATTTTGGATTTCATGTTTTATCTATCCTTATCATGCTCTACCCTAGATGTGATTGAGACTGTATCTGCTATGTCACCCCCATTCGGGGAGTATATATACTGCTTGGCATTATAATGTTAGATGTTGTGACCTAGGACAGCGTTCTACCGCCGACATTGTGGCGTAGGCTGGGCGTCGTTACGTTCTCGTGCCCAAACAGAGGGTGCGGGTCGTGACAGTCAATGTATGTCAAGTGTCACAGAGTATCCTAGTGTTCAGTTTACATAGGTGTACAGATATTGAACATGCGAAGGGTGAACTGTGTGTTAGAGGGTGGTGTGACAGGAAAATGTGGAATATGTGTGAAGCAAATGTGTGTTCAGGTGGCAGGAATGAGTGTGTGTGTCTGGAATTTAGGAACATCAGTGTAACATTGTACTCTTGTGTCAAGGAGAGAGTGTATACAGGAAAGGAAAGTGCATATGTGTGATGTATCAATGTGTGCAGGAAATGAAAACAGTGTATTCATTAGAGGAAAATCACAGCCATGTGACATATGTGTGTGACAGGAAATGTAAGGACATGAATTCAACTCAGGTATTTAAGAAAAGGGAAATCGATTCTCAGCTATGGGGTTGACAGTGAATAATAAAATCATGACAGTTTACATATCAATCAACCCCAACACCAATGTGTAACAATACGTATATAAAAATCAAAGTGACAATTCCATATCCCAGTCTACATACACTTTCGAAATCAGCTTAAAGGAAAGGAATTTGGAAATCAATTTGACAGGTTAAAAGGGAAATGAAATATTTAACTAATGTATCAGTCCCATTCAGAACAGCCCTATTCCCATGTTCGAATTCCACTACCAAGTGCAAAACCAAATCTAACATGTAAAAATCAATCTAGCAGGTACTAATACGTATGTCCAGGATCCAATATGACAATTTAATTATTAATCAACAGTTTGAAATGGAATTTAAACTCAGGAATTTAGGAATTGAATGCATGTATCAGTTATAATGGGAATTTCGAATTCGAACAAACAAAACACATTAATGCTATAAACTAAGAGTTGGTAATTAATAAAGCATGTGTACACGTGTCTTGGGGTGTCTTTGTATCCAGAAAACTGGACACAAATCGTGTCCAATCAACAAAACATCCTAATATACAGAACCAGGCACAGCCGTGTCGTGCGGTGAGGACGAAGCCTCGTGCTCGCGACACAGAGCAACTCGTGTCCCGTGTTTGTGCATAAGGGTTCGCCAGGGATAGGTCTAAGGTGTCATCACCCTGAATCGGGTCGGGGACGTGTCGTGTCCATGTAATAAGGGCGTATCAGACGCGATTTCCCGACTGATACTGCACAGTGAAATCCCAATGTGCGTGTCCGTGCTCCCTCGATACGACACGATCTCGTGTCAAACTCGGGGGGTGCACTGGCAGTCACTTCCCCCATCCTCACGCCAAATTGCAACTGTCTACGTGGCGTGTGCAGCGAACACGAGGGGTGCGTGAGCAGGGGACTGTGCACGTGCGTCGTGCAGCGAGTTCGTGTCCGATTCGGACATGAACACGACTCGAATCCGTGCTCAGTCTTCATGAAATATTCCATACACACATAGATCTATAATCCCATGTAATTAGTTTTTCAAAAATCAAAAATAAAATCCTTTGTGACATTTCATCAAACACATGCACACATAACATGATACGTGTCCGATATGGACACCAAACGGACACAAATTAACACAAAACCAATACCTACGGCTATGGGACACCTAGGGCTTCCTATCCATGCAAGGAAAACGAAAATCTATGGAAGGAATAGGAAGTTACCTATATGTGCAATTTGCATGAAAAAACTTCAAAAGGGGGTTTTCTCCTTGATGGCCAAGTGCTCCAAATTGGTCCAAACCTGAGATTCCTCTCAATGAACAGCAAGTAGAGGTGGATTAGGAACTAATGAAAAAGACTAGAGGGAAAAAGGAATTAAAACAAAGAAACTAGGGCTTGAGGAAGATTCATATACCCTTCCTTTCTTAAAAATGTTGAAACTCAATAAAGAGGCAAGAACCCTAAATGAAGAGATTATTTATAGGGCGAAATAGCCCTAGGTGGCTGCCATGGGCTGATTAGGGTTAGGGTTGGTTCATGGTGTGGGCCTATGGGCTATTAAGCCTTAAGTCACAAGTCATGACTTGTGAAATCACAAGCCATTCCTTAAACAATTTAAATATTATTTCCACCAAATTAATTCTATGGTTTAATTATCACTAATTTAAGTCAACCTAGGGTTCCATATCCTAATCACATAATCATGACCTAGGTTAGCCACTAGGTTAGTCTCAAAATTCAACATAAGTCAAAGTCAACTAAAACACCAAAATCAATTATACTAAAAATCTCTAAAAATCTTATAAATTCTAATGATTCTAAATAATACATAATAATTCCAAATAATTTCCAAAATTACAAAAATGACTAAAATACCCCTCAATCTAGAAATGATAAACAAAACACTAACAAGACACCAATTCATAAGTCATGTTTTAAAATAGTTTTTAAAATGATTAAAATCAATAAAAATCATATAAAATTTTAAATACCATAATTAAATAAATTAAAATACAAAATTTCAAAATTACCCTCATTTGGAAAATTGGGTGTTACAATCCTACCCACCTTATAAAAATTTTGTCCTCGAAATTAAGATGATCGCATCCCCTTCTATGTCAAACATAGTCAAGGGTCAATCACTAGTCAATTCTCTCAACATCCTAGTACTTGGTCATTAGCTGGTCAACTTCTTAGGATTTTACCTATGCTAGCTACCTAGTGTTGGCAATCAGAATTTAGCAAAAGAGGAACTCTATAATAGGCTAGCTCTTAACCTTCCAAATCCTATCATGTCACCCATAACTAAATACCCACAAGCTAAACACACCAATCCCAAATACCACATATATATATACTCAAGAGTAACAACCCATCACATATATCCTAAGTATATCATCTTCAATCTATATGTATATAGGCCTCTCAGTCTTAGGTGAACTATAACTATACTCAAGGACAGGCTCTGGTCACTGGGTGCCTCACTGGAAGGATAAAGGAGACAATAAATAATCATCAAGGTTGTATGGCATACTAACATCCTATATGAGTAAACTGGTTGGTATAGGAGAATTATCTGCAATGGGTTACTATTCTAGCACCAACGCTAACTATCACTTCTAGGGTACAGACACTCTACAAGTCACCATATCATTATACTATGAAGGTACTACCTATGAATAAACTCTACAAAACTAAATGTCCCTACTCCTAAGTTATTTACAACAACAGAAGGGTATGATGTCTAAAACCTTCAAGATACAATATGTTAATCATATGCGTCTGTCCATAATCATGTTGTCCAGAGTCTTCATCATGCTAGTGAGCAAGGCTACGATAATCATAGAGTCCTTGACTAAGGTACGTACCTCTAGGTTCATGGTATTTAAAATTTTCGTATTGCCACATGCGACGGCGAAAACCTTAAATTCCCATACCCGAGAGATACATCCAAAATCTGACTACATGTCCTCACTATGCCAACTAACACGACCATCGAAGATTCTAGACTCCATAACTGAGGTGACCTCGCCCATATGATTTTCTCAGAAAGGAAAAAAGAAAACAAACCTAACAAAAGAGCAACATAACAAAATTAATCAATCAGCAAGGAACAGATGGAATCGGATTTCAAGGTAGTTATAAAAGACAATTTTTGGAAATAAAATTGAGAAGAACGGAACTTGCAGCAAGATCTCCAACGGTCTGTGCATCCTCGACTGTCCTGACGATAGCTCGCCCTGCGGGTTTTCCTCTGGTCTGCTGCTGATGCTGCATGAATCACTGTTGCTGAGAGAAATCAGAAATGACGGAAGAAAATCTCTGTACAGATAGAGGTGCACCTCCAATGTAGCAGAAACGCCAACCTGAGTCGGCACAACAGAAGTTGCGGTCTCGAGGCCCTGATGAACAGGACGAGAGGTAGCCAGCCTCTCGATAGTATCCCCCGAACCGAAACGATGAGATCGTGTCTTCGTAACCTTCATGAAGACAGATCAAAACAAGAAGCAATTTCTGAGAATGAAGCGAAAATCAAATAAGGACAGTTTATATTCAAGGAAGTCAATAAGCAGTCATTTGGATAAAAGGAATCTGATTAAGAGTTTTTCCTAATGTGATTGAGTACCTCAAAAATATCCTAATCCTACTGCAGGCTATAGTGATACTCTAGTTCGAATACCACTACATAAACTCGACCTGCATGGGCCACCACTAAAAACGTGTCATGACCCGCACCCACCGTGAGGCTACGAGTACATAACAGCACCCAGCCTACGCCGCAGTGTCGGCAGTAGAACGTTGTTCTAGGTCATGAGCTATAACTTCATAACATGAATATACTCTCCAAAAGGAGGCCAACACAGAGGTACAAATCAATCACAATCTAAGGTAGAATATAGCACGATGGAAATAGATAAGAAATCCTCAACTGAGGTACAACAGAAATAAATAACAAGTCTCAACATCTCTAAAATATATAACTCTGAAAATAAAGACAACAGTTAAACATGAAAAGAGAGGACAGTCTAAGCTATCTACACTATACAAGGTATCATCCTGAGCAGCAGCCTGAACCTCCCCAGGGGTCCAGGTCGCGAGTGTCATCTAGGCAAGCTCCAAGTAAGGGTGCAGGGTTCCTCATCATCCTCTGTAAAATTTTCCACAGGTCCAGTCAGGACGGAAGCGAGCACAATACATCTCAACAGTTCATAGCAGGTTAGAAATTATAGTCATGCAGAAAAGTAAGATATAGATACTGAAGGAAATGCGGTATGTAAACAGAGAGAGAGCTGTAATAGAAATATCTACTATAAGTAGAGAGCTACCAGTGACTAGTGATTTAGAGTACAAAGTTGACATATGAACGGCTTGATTTGTACATGGCTATACTAAAGAGGCGTACATGGCTATTCTACTTTGGAAATTGTTCACATGGCTATTTATACTCCCATGTACCCCCAACTAATACACAAGGATCCAACCAGGTTATGTTATGATTCTATGTAACAGGCCCTGAAGGGTGGTAAGCCCCCAAAGGGTGATATGCCCCCAAAGGGTGATAAGCCCCCGAAGGGTGATAAGCTCCCAAAGGGTGATAAGCCCCCGAAGGGTGATATGCCCCGAAAGGGTGATATGCCCCCAAAGGGTGATATGCCCCCGAAGGGTGGTACATAGTAGTCCCATAAATAGAGATTCTGATAGACCCAATAAATGGGATAAGGATTCAGAGAATACTCTGTGATCATATGAGTATATGTCACAAGTGATCAAAGAACCAAAGAAGCATATAATACGCCATGTAAGTGAAACGCACAGAACATAGAGTACCCGATGCTCCCTGAAGGGATAACATCTCAAGAAGGGATCCATATAGTACTAATCCGTGTGACCGATGTGACAGTATCAAGTAAAGTAATTTAATGCAGGAAATAATTCTAAGCAGGTTATGAAATGATCAGAGAATGTACTCACCTCGTATCTAAATGTCTGAAGTAAATGTATTGTCCGAGATGAGATACCTGACTCCTAGTTAGAGTAACACAAGTCATGATGTATACAGGAGATGATAAATGTAATCTACAATGCATCTGCATGCTGTCTATGTCAAACTAGACCAAAGTCAACTCTCGGTCAACTCTAGTCAACTAGACTGGTCAAACTAGGTCAAGCCTAAGCCAAACAAGTCTAACAAGTCTCACTAGGCCTAACCAAGCCTAGTCTAGCAATCACACACCAATCACAAGTCATACTAGACTATCAACACACAACATTGGTGTATTCATATCATACACATAGGCCCTATGCCCTATAGTCCATATAACACATATTTCACGTATCATATACATAATAATATATATCTAAAATATAATACACCCACATATTATAATCTATAGGATACCTATATATTCATCTCACATATATACACACATGTCCATAAATGTATCTAATATAATATAGTGCACTCATATATTTGTAGGATACATTAAAAATGTGAGTCTAACATGCACATATGTGTATATATATATATATATATATATATATATATATATATATATATATATATATATATATATATATATATAAATATATATATATATATATATGTACACATATCCATAGGGAAAAAGGAGAATGAAAGTGCATGTGTTCAAGTGTATGTGTGTGTGTGTCATGTGACATGAGAGTGACAAAATGGTGTCAATGTAAACTAGGCACTTGTGTGTGTGTAACATGAAAGGGTGAGGGTGTGTGTACTAGCAGCCCACATTACAGGAATGAAAACCTAGTGACAGTTGCAACATATCCAAACCTTCAATCAAAAGCTAACTTGATTCCAACTATATATCTTAACATAATCAATATAAAGCCACACACCATTCAATCTCAGGTTTGTTGACAGTTATCAAACAATTTAAAGTTCTGAAATTGGAATGTGTGGGTGTGTGTCTCATGTTCTCAGAGGATTTCAACATACCAATAGTTTTCAGGTTTGAATCAAACTCAGTTGTAGGGTATCAGTTTGTGCATGTGTGTGCAGTGAACATACTCATGTGTGTGAGTGTAAACTCATGTTCCCAGGAATCCTGGAATTGAGTGTGTGTGTTTGTAGAGGAGGACTGTGTGTGTGCACAGGTTATCAAGATTTCAGTTCACAGTTTTGAATCAACTCAGAAAACAGGGAACAATTCACAGCTTACTACATGTATCAAATTAACATTCCAAAAATCAATTCTCATTTCAGTTTGAACCCAAAATTCAATCCCAGTTAATATCAATAACATATCCAGTTACTTATCAGTTGGGATCTCATACAAGTACTATTGTACAAACACTTATGTATATATTACCTACATATATACAAGTCCTAAAACCAAAACCAAAATCAGTTTTTATAAAAGAATCTCAGTTAATATCAGAGTGACAGTGTCTAAAGTGTGTCAATGTATGTCAAGTGTCACAGAGTGTCCTAGTGTTCAGTTTACATAGGTGTACAGATATTGAACATGTGAAGGGTGAACTGTGTGTTAGAGGGTGGTGTGACAGAAAAATATGGAATATGTGTGAAGCAGATGTGTGTTCAGGTGGCAGAAATGAGTGTGTGTGTCTGGAATTTAGGAACATCAGTGTAACATTGTACTCTTGTATCAAGGAGACAGTGTATACAGGAAAGGGAAGTGCATATGTGTGATGTATCAATGTGTGCAGGAAATGAAAACAGTGTATTCATTAGAGGGAAATCACAGCCATGTGACATATGTGTGTGACAGAAAATGTAAGGACAGGAATTCAACTCAGGTATTTAAGAAAAGGGAAATCGATTCTCAGCTATGGGGTTGATAGTGAATAATAAAATTATGACAGTTTACATATCAATCAACCCCAACACCAATGTGTAACAATACGTATATAAAAATCAAAGTGACAATTCCATATCCCAGTCTATATACACTTTCGAAATCAGCTTAAAGGAAAGGAATTTGGAAATCAATTTGACAGGTTAAAAGGGAAATAAAATATTTAACTAATGTATCAGTCCCATTCTGAACAGCCCCATTCCCATATTCGAATTCCACTACCAAGTGCAAAACCAAATCTAACATGTAAAAATCAATCTAGTAGGTACTAATACGTATATCCAGGATCTAATATGACAATTTAATCATTAATCAACAGTTTGAAATGGAATTTAAACTCAGGAATTTAGGAATTGAATGCATGTATCAGTTATAATGGGAATTTCGAATTCGAACAAACAAAACACATTAATGCTATAAACTAAGAGTTGGTAATTAATAAAGCATGTGTACACGTGTCTTGGGGTGTCTTT
The DNA here is from genome assembly GCA_029216955.1 of Iris pallida. Taxonomy (NCBI): domain Eukaryota; kingdom Viridiplantae; phylum Streptophyta; class Magnoliopsida; order Asparagales; family Iridaceae; genus Iris; species Iris pallida. The sequence continues at coordinate 9,604,170 of JANAVB010026000.1, read as the reverse complement.
GTGTCCAGAAAACTGGACACAAATCGTGTCCAATCAACAAAACATCCTAATATACAGAACCAGGCACAGCCGTGTCGTGCGGTGAGGACGAAGCCTCGTGCTCGCGACACAGAGCAACTCGTGTCCCGTGCTTGTGCATAAGGGTTCGCCAGGGATAGGTCTAAGGTGTCATTACCCTGAATCGGGTCGGGGACGTGTCGTGTCTATGTAATAAGGGCATATCAGACGCGATTTCCCGACTGATACTGTGCAGTGAAATCCTAATACGCGTGTCCGTGCTCCCTCGATACGATATGATCTCGTGTCAAACTCAGGGGGTGCACTGGCAGTCACTGCCCCCATCCTCACATCAAATTGCAGCTGTCCACGTGGCGTGTGCAGCGAACACGATGGGTACGTGAGCAGGTGACTGTGCACGTGCGTCGTACAGCGAGTTCGTATCCGATTCAGACACGGACAAGACTCGAATCCATGCTCAGTCTTCATGAAATATTGTATACACACATAGATCTATAATCCCATGTAATTAGTTTTTTCAAAAATCAAAAATAAAATCCTTTGTGACATTTCATCAAACACATGCACACATAACATAATATGTGTCCGATACGGACACCAAACGGACACGAATCGATACAAAACCAATACCTACGGCTAGAGGACACCTAGGGCTTCCTATCCATGTAAGGAAAATGAAAATCTATGGAAGGAATATGAAGTTACCTATATGTGCAATTTGCATAAAAAAGCTTCAAAAGGGGGTTTTCTTCTTGATGGTCAAGTACTCCAAATTGGTCCAAACCTGAGATTCCTCTCCATGAACAGCAAGTAGAGGTGGATTAGGAACTAATGCAAAAGACTAGAGGGAAAAAGGAATTAAAACAAAGAAACTAGGGCTTGAGGAGATTCCTATTCCTTTCCTTTCTTCAAAATGTTGAAACTCAATAAAGAGGCAAGAACCCTAAATGAAGAGATTATTTATAGGGGAAATAGTCCTAGGTGGCTGCCATGGGCTGATTAGGGTTAGGGTTGGTTCACGGTGTGGGCCTATGGGCTATTAAGCCTTAAGTCACAAGTCATGACTTGTGAAATCACAAGCCATTCCTTAAAAATTTAAAACTTATTTCCACCAAATTATTTCTATGGTTTAATTATCACTAACTTAAGTCAACCTAGGGTTCCATATCCTAATCACATAGTCATGACCTAGGTTAGCCACTAGATTAGTCTCAAAAGTCAACATATGTCAAAGTCAACTAAAACACCAAAATCAATTATACTAAAAATTATATAAATTCTAATGATTCTAAATAATACATAATAATTCCAAATAATTCCCAAAATTATAAAAATGACTAAAATACCCCTCAATCTAGAAATGATAAACAAAACACTAGCAAGACACCAATTCATAAGTCATGTTTTAAAATAGTTTTTAAAATGATTAAAATCAATAAAAATCATATAAAATTTTAAATACCATAATTAAATAAATTAAAATACAAAATTTCAAAATTACCCTCATTTGGAAAACTGGGTGTTATATAAAGGTTTTTCAAAAGAAAAAATTGACACTACACTGTTTATCAAAAGTTTTCAAAACACTATTCTTTTAGTGCAAATTTAGGTAGATGATATCATATTCGATTCTGCTAATGAAAATCTTTGCCAAGATTTTGCTAAGTGTATATAGAACGAATTTGAGATGGGCATGATAGGGAGCTCATCTACTTCCTTGGATTGCAAGTCAAACAAACTTTACAAGGAACTTTCATCAGCTAGTCAAAATATATAAAGGATATGCTGAAGAAGTTTGATCTTGACAACGTCAAACCAATCAGCACCCCTATGGCTACTACGACCAAGCTGGAACCGGATGAAAGCGGCAAACCTGTTGACCAACGTAAGTATCGAGGTATGATTGGTAGTTTACTTTATTTAACTGCTAGTCGTCCCGATATCATATTTAGTGTTTGTGTGCTCGCTATCAAACTAGTCCTCAGGAATCACACATGTCCGCCGTTAAGCGTATCTTTCGATACCTTAAGGGTACTGTTACAGTGGGCTTATGGTATCCCAATCCACATCCTTTGACCTTATTGGTTATTTGGATGCTGATTTCGTAGGATGCAAAGTCGACCGTAAAAGTACAAGTGGCACGTGTCATTTATTAGGCAAGGCTCTAGTCTCTTGGTTTAGCAAGAAGCAGAATTCTGTCGCACTATCCATAACAGAAGCTGAATATATCGCAGCTGGTCGTTGTTGTGCACAAATTCTATGGATGAAGCAAACCCTTGCAAACTACAACCTTTTTTTATGCACATTCCTATATTATGTAATAACACTAGTGAAGAACAGATGCCAACTCTAGAGGGGGGTGAATAGAGTTTATAAAGATAATATCCAATTAAAAAATCAACTCTATCACAAACAAAACTAATCAGAGTAAATGCGGAATTTAAAGTGAGAAGAAAGAGAGCATACACAAACACAGCCAATTTTAACCTGGTTTCCCTCGTGGAGGACTAGTCCAGGCCTGAGAACTCTAGCTCAGGATTAAATCCACTATTTGTGAAATAGTAGTTTACAACCCGTGCCTTTTCTTCAGAAGAGCACGTCAACTTCTTACAAAGGATCGCAGTGGCGATTGCTTGGAATTTTCCAAGCGACTTCTTCAACTCTTGCACAAGACTCCTAACTGAGAGATGCTGAGCACTCGAGACTTAGGATGCTTGTGGCTAGTAGATGGGAAGGATATGGCTTATTTGAGCTTCAAGAAAGAAGAGAAGAGAAGATTGGATGGTTTGAAATGAGAGAATTCTTGGCATTTTTATAGGGTTTTTGTAGGCAGAATTCGGCCAGAATTCGGGTAAAAATTTCAAATATTTGGCCATTGGACAACTTGCAACCAGCTAACCCTAAAATTTAGGTTGCTAATTTTTAGGGGACAGAGTTCGGCCCGAACTCTGTGTGGAGGTAGAGTTCGGCCCGAACTCTGTCTCCAGAGCACAGAATGGTTCTAAGGGACCAATTGTCTTATTTCTGGATGGTGGAGTTTATGGATTTTTGGGTAGGCTTTTGGTCAAGTCTCAAGAGCTCAGCATGACACAGTTTTCAACAGTCTAGACTCAATAAAAGTATAAAATACAGACTCATATATAACTGATTTGCAAAGACTGAGCTGTCGTCTGACTTGAGCTTGATATAGACGTCGTATGTCGTATTGAATTATTACAAGTATTATTTAGTCAATGTTATCGATATTTGGTTGACTGTGACTTTGTGTCAACAATCTCCCCCATATTGATAATTGACAAAATAATAATTGTATATTTAATGTTCATACCTGGACACAGTCAAAGCATAACTCCCCCATAACTGGTGCCGAGCTAAATAAGATAGCTCCCCCGTAAACAATGCGTTGAACCTGTTGGCCTGATAAGGAACATCTCCCAAAAAGCACCAAAAGCACATATATATACAAAAAAAAAGATAAAATATACATATCTCTCCCCATTTTGGCATTTAGCAATATAAGCAAGTAATAATGGGCAAACACACCAAAAGAGAAGAAACTGCATATTAACGAACATAACGAGTAGAGAGTAAATAGATCTATGATAATCATAAGAGTCATCACTCACAACTAAAACATAAAGAGTTTACGACAAACCAAGTACATAAATCTAACTAAATAACTGAAAAACTGGAAAGCATAAAACATAAACTATGATCAGCAGCAGCATCATCTGGTAGAAGCCATCTCCATCATGGAGCACGAGAAGGCCCAGCGGTGTCGGAAGGATCTGTGAAGGAACGGCTGGGGTCCACAATAGCAGCATCCGGATCCAGGTAGCGTATGACCCAAGGATCGTCAATGCGATATCCCTCGCGACCGGGATCCCGCTCCATGGGAATGGGCATAGAAGGATGACGAGACATGGAATACCGAATATCGTACAGCGAGTTGCTGAGGGCACTCATCTGTAGGGTAGTACGGTAGTCCATCTGAGTCCAGCGATCGTCCTCTAAGGTAAAGCGATCTCGGAGCATGGTCTGGATGGAGTCAAGGGTAGCAGGAGGAGGTGGCGCATCCTGTCCAAGTGGAGGGGCGTCGGGCTCCTCATCATCGGAATGCTCAGAAGTGGCAGGAGAGGCTACGAATGCCTGAAGTCATCGTGCCTTAGATAGGAAGGCAGGAGCAGGCAGGAAAGGACAATCATCAAGAGGTACATGGAACGCACGAAAGACCATAGGAAGATATAAGTCATAAACCAAGGCTCGTGGTTTCTTCCTACAATTAATCATCTAGTCCATCATGGTACGTGGAAGATTAAAAGGAACACAAAAGTGAAGATGATAAAGAGCAGATATTTCAAAATAGGTAATTTCATCGGTAGAACCTGCTTTGGGTAGAATGGTGTTGAAAATAATCCGATGAAGTTCATAAAAATATGGATTTAGATATTTAGCCATAAGCTTGTGAGGACGTGTGTTCGGAGTACACAAGTCGTCCTTGAAGCTTTCAAGGGAAGTCCCGTCGGGAAATCGGAACGACCGAGCTTCAACAAGCTTTTCCCAAGAATTGGCCTCTTGAAGTTCAAGATATTCGACTAAGTCAAAATCATCAAAAGAGATATCAATACCCGCAACACGTGAATAGATGTGAGTATCATCATGAGTCAAATTTCAATAAAACATTTGTATGGCACTACGATAAATGACCGAATTAGAAGTAACGAGTTCATCAAGACAGAGGTCATTAAAGAGTGCATCATATTGAGAGAAAATTGTGAAGTTTATGGGGTATCCCTCAAATACCGGACGTGTCCGAAAATCACTAAACCATTCATTGGATGCGTCTAGTGATATAAAAAGTCGGTCGTCGTAAGTGTTTGGATCACGTGGACGTGAAGGGTTGAACAATGGATGAGGTGATTGTTGTTGTTCAACGGGTTGCTCAACGGGAGGAGGAGCATTCGACAAGGATGCTCCCTCTGTCCGAATTCTCTTCCCACGGTTGAGCAAGCGAGGAGCCATAGCACAAAGTAGAGAAAATTGAAATAGATAAGAAGAGTAAGTTATACCTCAAATAAATGATGAACAGTGAAAGAGAATTGGAAAATAGCCCTTCTCCTTGAGTTTGGGAAAGAATGGAGCACTATAGAGAAGAAATTAGGGTTAGGGTTTTGAGAGAATAGTGGAGGAGAAGAAGAAAAGGTGGTAAGAAAGAAGGAGGTGGAAGAGAAACCGAATATAAGGGAAGGGTTTCTCTTGGTCGGAGTGAATCAGGACCATTGGATCAAGTTGTGATCAACGGCTGGAACCTGTCCCCGATTCTGGAACAGGGAGGCCGAACTCGGCCCGAACTCTGGTAAGGGCAAAGTTCGGCCCGAATTCTGGGTCTTTGTCCCAGAACTGAAATCAGGCTGAAAGGATGAAATATTGGTTAAGTATGGGAAACCAATATAAGTTATAAAGATAAATGATTAAGAGATTCAATAAACCAGATAGTAAAAGTAGAAAGATAGCAATATGAAATTGAAAAATAGTATGTCAGCAGGTGATAAATCAAAATGTATCGTATAATAAACAAGGAGTTATATCATAATTCAATATTTTGAATTTGCCATGAGTTAGCTGCATGGGCCGGATCCCAGCTAGCGGTAGTCCTGAGGACTAGTGCACCATATCGTTTAGGCTTTTATGCCTTGTTGTCAGAAGGGCCCTTTCGGCTTGTACTTATAGCAAGTTCATCATAAGAGAATCACAATATAATTGATATTTATGCAGGTGTATTTTAATTTATGACGGCTTCATCTAAAATTCCAAGTTTACGACAAAGGAAATTGAAGCGCTCTTCGGATAATGGCTTTGTGAAGAAATCAGCTAACTGATGATCAGTGTCAATAAATTCTAAGTTAATCGTGCCATTTTGTTGATGATCACTCAAAAAGTGGTGTCGAATTTCAATGTGCTTTATGCGTGAGTGACAAATAGGGTTCTTAGTCAAGTTTATAACACTAGTGTTGTCACAAAAGATAGGAATATGCATGAAAGATAAATTATAGTCTTCAAGGGTTTGCTTCATCCACAGAATTTGTGCACAACAACACCCAGCTGCTATGTATTCAGCTTCTGTTGTGGATAGTGCGACAGAATTCTGCTTTTTGCTAAACTAAGAGACTAAAACCTTTCCTAATAAATGACACGTACCGCTCGTACTTTTACGGTCGACCTTGCATCCAGCAAAATCAGCATCAGAGTAACCAATGAGGTCAAATGATGTTGACTTGGGATACCATAGGCCCACTGTAACAGTACCCTTAAGGTATCTAAAGATACGCTTAACTGCGGTCATGTGTGATTCTTTAGGATTTGCTTGATATCTAGAACACAGGCAAACGCTAAACATTATATCAAGGCGACTAGCAGTAAGATAGAGTAGACTGTCTATCATACCTCGATACTTATGTTGATCTACGGGTTTGCCGCTGTCATCTGGTTCAAGCTTGGTTGAAGTAGCCATAGGAGTGCTGATTGGTTTGACGTTATCAAGGTCGAATTTCTTCAGCATGTCCTTTGTATACTTCGACTGACAGATGAAGGTTCCATTTGACATTTGTTTGACTTACAGCCCAATAAAGTAGTTGAGCTCTCCCATCATGCTCATCTCAAACTCGGTCTGCATACACTTGGCAAAATCTTGACAAAGGGTTTCATCAGTAGAACCAAAAATAATATCATCTACATATATTTGAACTAAAAGAATAGTGTCCTTCAAAGACTTTATGAAGAGTGTAGTGTCAATTTCCCTTTTGAAAAACCTTTCTCAAGTAAGAAGTTGCTAAGCCGTTCATACCAAGCTCTGTGGGCTTGTTTGAGGTCGTATAGCGCTTTCTTTAACTTGAACACGTGGTCGAGAAATTTGTAATTTTCAAAGCCAGGGGGTTGTTTTACATAAACTTCCTTCTTAATAAAACCATTCAAGAAAGCACTTTTAACATCCATTTGAAATAATTTGAAATTTTGAAAATTTGCAAATGCACAAAGTATCCGAATGGATTCTAATCTAGCAACAGGAGCATATATCTCATCGTAGTCGATACCTTCCTCTTGGTTGTATCCTTGGGCTACTAGATGAGCTTTGTTGCGTGTGACTGAACCATCTTTATTCACTTTGTTTCTAAAAACCCATTTAGTACCCATAATTGAGTGATTAGCCGGTCTAGGAACGAGTTCCCATACTTGGCTCCTCTCAAATTGGTTGAGTTCCTCTTGCATAGCAGAAATCCAAAATTTATCATTGAAAGCTTTTAAAATGTTTTTAGGCTCAATTTGTGAAATAAAGGCAGTGCTAGCAATAGAGTCTCTTAATGATGATCTAGTAGTTACTCCTCGTGAAACCTCACCGATTACCAAATTTTTTGGATGTGAAGGCTTGAAAGAGAATTTCTTAGGCAAGCTTTCCAGAGAATTTATTTCGGTTGTGGTGTTCATTGGAGTAGACGTTGATGGCTCAACATCATCATCAAGAGTAGCTGCTGTACTGTTATCTTCATCAAAAGTCACATTTGTAGACTCTTCCACAATTAAAGAGCGTTTGTTAAAAACTCTATATCCCTTACTCTTGGCAGCATAGCCAAGGAAAATACCATCGTCAGCTTTGGCATCAAATTTGCCTAAGTTGTCTTTGGTGTTAAGGATAAAACATCTACAGCCAAAAACTTTATAATAAGAAACATTTGGGGTTCTCCCAAACCAAAGCTCATAGGGTGACTTTTTCGTAATATGACGAATAAGTACCCTATTTAAAATGTGGCATGCTATACTGACAGCTTCAGCCCAAAAGTATTTTGGAAGTGAAAACTTGTTCAACATGACTTTAGCCATATTGCCACGAGTCCTATTCTTCCGCTCCACAACACCATTTGGTTGGAGAGTTCATGGACAAGAAAACTTATGATCAAAACCATTGGAATCATAAACCTTTTCAAAATCAGAATTTTTGAATTTGCCTCCATGATCACTACGGATTCGAGTGATCATGTAGCCTTTTTCGTTTTGAACTTTCTTGACAAAAATCTTAAAAACTCAAATAGCATCACTTTTATAAGTAAGAAAGAAAACCCAAGTAAATCTTGAAAAATCATCAACAATAACAAATGTATAGAGTTTTCCACCAAGACTGGCTACTCTACTTGGACCAAATAAATCCATATGAAGTAGTTGCAGGGGTCTAGTAGTACTTACAGAGTTTATGGAATGGAAAGATAATTTGGTTGCCTTATTCAACTCACATTCGGCACATACGGTGTCCTTTTTGAATGTGATGTCGGGCAAGCCTCTAACTAGCTTCTTGGTTGATAGCCTGGATATAGTATACATGTTGGCATGACCAAGACGCTGGTGCCATAGTAACCGTTCATCTTTGTGAGCATATAGGCATCTACCTGCATGGTTAGTATCTATAGACAAATAGAAAATATAAATATTGTCCTCTCTTACCCCTTCAAAAGTAATGTCTCATGTTGACCTATCATATATAAGACATTTGTTTTGTCCAAAGTTAATGTCATAACCATGGTCAGCAAGATGACTGATGCTGAGCAAGTTATGCTTTAACTCAGTCACTAGGCAGACATCCTTTATTACGGAAGAGGGAGGATAGCCAATAATACCATTACCTATAATATACCCTTTTAGGTTATTTCCGAAGGATATATATCCTTCTCTCTTCATCGATAGTGATGCGAAAAGATGTCCGTTTTCCATCATATGCCGCGAGCATCCACTATCGAGAATCCACTTACTCTTAGTTGAGGAGGGAAGGTCCACCTACATCAAGAGTAGATGTGACCTTTGGTACTCAAGTTCTTGAGGGTCCTGAAGAGTTAGCTTTTGGAAACCATGCATATATCTTTTTATCTACTAATCTTCTGATTCTACATTGTGGTGATATGGGTCCATGTAGACCACAATAAGTGCATGTAGCATTCCTATTTACATTTGGAGCATGCTGATGATGTCTATAAGAGTATTGATGATATGTAGATTCAGCATGATGATGATGACTATGGTGATATTGTTGATATGGCATGGCATGATGATGTTGTCTATATGGCATGGCATGATGATGTTGTCTATATGGCATGGCATGATGAGATTGTCTATATGTGGAGTGATGTTAATTGTGTCTTTGTGCAACATGATGATGACTGTATCTACGTGTAGCATGAAGGTTATATGACATATGATGATTATTTCTATGTGCATGAGGTTTGTGAAAGTGTGTGTACATGTAAGCATAATTGTGAGCAGCATGAGTATGACGTGGTTGACTAGTATGAGTAGTGTCATGCTTTGTGTGTGTCTCATGTGATTGGGTTTGAGGTTGAGCAACCTGTTTTCCCAATTTAGTCTCTAGTTTCTTAGAGACAGCTTGCAATTCAGTAATCTTAGCATTCAAACCATGCAACTTAGTAATAGTAATCTTGTGTCTATTCTTTTCTTCTGCAAGCTCTGTGTTGAGTGTTATGATTTCTTGTGTTTGTTGCTCAATACGTACCTCGGCATCATGTAAGCTTATTTTAAGCTTAGATACCTCATTAGTGACATTCGTGGGTGTAGTGTCTCTAATATTATCAAGTAAAAGAGAAAGTCTTTGTATTTCAACTTCATGACTTTTGATTTTGTCCTTGGCTTGTTTGTATTTACCAATGACCTTTTTATGGTCACTAAGTAAATCAGTGAAAGCATCGCCAAGTTCATCAAAAGTGAAGTCGTCAAGAGTTTCGTTAGATACCTTGTCGGATGTTGCTATTAGGCAAACATTAGCCGTATCTTGAGGAGAGTTCTTTTCTTCCTCGGAGTCACTAACATCGTTTTCATGCCAATGCTTGTGTTGGCATATTTCTTTGAAGAGGTCTTCTTGTATGGCTTCTCATAGCGGTTGCTTTTCTTTGAGAATGGATAGTCTTTTCGGATATGTCCCGTCTTCTTGTAACTGTAGCAAGTAGGCTCTTCTTCTTCATCTTCTTGTGGTTCCTTCTTTCTTCGGTTGAAGCGAAGGAATTTCTTGAAGTTACGAACCATGAGGGCTTGACCATCATCTTCTGAGTTGTCGTCATCCGTCTCTTCGGGTTCAGCCCTCCATCGGTGAGCTTTGAGTGCGATCTCCTTAGCCTTAGGAGCAGGCTCTTCGAAGTTCTTAAGGTCAAGCTCATGAGTCATTAGCTTTTCCATCAAGGTCTCCATGGACATGGTTGCGAGATCGTTTCCTTCTATGATGGCTGTCACCTTAGGGTTCCAAATTTTTGGTAGCCCCCTAAGTAGCTTGCGAATCTTCTCGTGATTTGAATATTGCTTCCCAAGCGAGGACAGGGGGTTGATGATGTCGAGGAATCTTGTGAACATTTGCGTGATCGTCTCGTTTGGCTTCATCTTAAAAGCCTCGTATTCTTGCGTGAGACGGCTTATTTTTGATTCATTGACTTGGGTGATTCTTTCATGCGTCACTTCTAGAAGCTTCCATACTTCGTGGGATGTGGTGCATGTGGATACCCTGTTGAACTCATTCCTGTCTATAGCACAGAATAAAGCATTAATAGCTCTCGCGTCTAGACTTGCCTGTTTCTTCTCCTCATTAGAATATTTGTCATGTGATTTCTCAACGAGATCACCGTTGACAACTTTCCTGGCAGGTTTTTTGTAACCGTCAGTGACGATAGTCCACAGGTCAAAGTCTAGAGACTTGAGATAAAAACTCATCCTTGTTTTCCAATACGTGTAGTTTGTTCCATCAAATAGGAGAGGCCTATGAGTGGACTGTCCTTCACCGTGATTGGAAATCAAGGATTGTGTGGTTGACATGGATCAGCTCTAGGATGTAAATCCTTGTAAAGGGAACAGAGCTCTGATACCAATTGAAGAACAGATGGCAACTCTAGAGAGGGTGAATAGAGTTTATAGAGATAATATCCAATTAAAAAATCAACTCTATCACAAACAAAACTAATCAGAGTAAATGCGGAATTTAAAGTGAGAAGAAAGAGAGCATACGCAAACACAGTCGATTTTAACCTGGTTTCCCTCGTGGAGGACTAGTCCAGGCCTGAGAACTCTAGCTCAGGATTAAATCCACTATTTGTGAAATAGTAGTTTACAACCCGTGCCTTTTCTTCAGAAGAGCACGTCAACTTCTTACAAAGGATCGCAGTGGCGATTGCTTGGAATTTTCCAAGCGACTTCTTCAACTCTTGCACAAGACTCCTAACTGAGAGATGCTGAGCACTCGAGACTTAGGATGCTTGTGGCTAGTAGATGGGAAGGATATGGCTTATTTGAGCTTCAAGAGAGAAGAGAAGAGAAGATTGGATGGTTTGAAATGAGAGAATTCTTGGCCTTTTTATAGGGTTTTTGTAGGCAGAATTCGGCCAGAATTCGGGTAGAAATTTCAAATATTTGGCCGTTGGACAACTTGCAACCAGCTAACCCTAAAATTTAGGTTGCTGATTTTTAGGGGACAGAGTTCGGCCAGAACTCTGTGTGGAGGCAGAGTTCGGCCCGAACTCTGTCTCCAGAGCACATAATGGTTCTAAGGGACCAATGGGCTTATTTCTGGATGGTGGAGTTTATGGATTTTTGGGTAGGCTTTTGGTCAAGTCTCAAGAGCTCAGCATGACATAGTTTACAACAGTCTAGACTCAATAAAAGTATAAAATACAGACTCATATATAACTGATTTGCAAAGACTGAGCTGTCGTCTAACTTGAGCTTGATGTAGACGTCGTGTGTCGTATTGAATTATTACAAGTATTATTTAGTCAATGTTATCGATATTTGGTTGACTGTGACTTTGTGTCAACAACTAGTGCCATCAACCTCACTAAGAACCCTATATGTCACTCACACTATATGTCACTCACGCACGAAACACATTGAAATTCGTTACCACTTTTTGCATGATCATCAGCAAAATGGCACTATAAACATAGAATTCATTGACACTGATCATCAGCTAGCAGATTTCTTTACAAAACTACTATCCGAAGAGGTGTTCAACTTTCTTTGTCGTGAACTAGAAATTTTGGACGAAGCAGTTATTCATTAAAGTAACCTACATAAATATCAATTATGTCTTGCTTCTTTGTGATGAATTTGCTATGGGTACAAGCTGAAATGTTCCTTCTGACAACAAGGCGTAAAAGCCTAAGTGACACGGTACAGTAGTCCTTAGGACTACCTCTAGTTGGGATTCGGCCCCTGCAGCTACCTCATGACAGCTTCACCATACTGAATTATGGCATAACTTCTTGTTTATTACATGGTATACTTTTATTTATAACATGCTAAATTCAAATATCCGAACTTCAATTTTATTCTTTTAATTCAGCTTTCACTTGTTGCAATTTTTTACTTGGATCTCTTATTATTGCATATTCATACTTTCTTTCCTTTATTTTTAATCTATCATTATTTTCAACCTCATTTCAGCCTAATTTCTATTCTGGCCGTAGAACCCATAATTCGGGCCGAACTCTGTCTAACATAGAGTTCAGACCGAATTTGGTCTGGTCTTTCCAGAACCTCAAGCGGGCTAAGCCGTTGATCTGAAATTAATCCAATGGTCCAGATTTCTTTCAACCATTCGAACCCCTAATATTATAATCGGGTTCTCCCTCTCTCTCTCCTCCATTGCCACCTTCAAAACTTCTCAAAACACTCCCTCTTCAAACCCTAACCCTAGTTCTCTCATTCTAGTGCATATTTTTTCCCCAAATTTTAGGAGAAGGTCTCTTGTACTATTCTCTTCCATCTTTCATCATCCTTTTGAGGTATAATTTCACTACTTTCTTCATCTAAATTTCATTCTTTGTTTCATTATTGATGGCTTCCAAGTTGTTTAATAGAGGAAAGAGGCTTCGAATCGAGGGTGCGTCCTCTTCGAATCCTCCTCTCCGTGTTGAACAACCTATTGAACAACCGATTCAACAACCCATTTACCCGTTGTTCAATCCACCTCGTCCTATTGACCCAAACACATATGATGATCGAATATTTGTATCATTGGAAGCCTCAAACGAGTGGTTTAATGATTTTCGATCTTGTCCCGTATGTGCGTGTCATTATATTAACTTTACCATATTCTCTCAATATGACTCCCTCTTTCATGATTTGTGTCTTGATGAACTTGTCACTTCTAATTCACTTATCTATTTAAATGCCATTCAAATGTTTTATTGCAATCTTACTCATGATGATACACATTTATATTCACGTGTTGCTGGCATTGACATATCATTTGATGACTTTGAATTGGCTGAATACCTTGAAATTTTGAAGCCCAACTCATGCGAGAAACTTATCGATGCTCGCAAGTTTCAATTCCCCGATGGGTCTTCCTTCGAAAGCTTCAAGGAAAATTTGTGTACCCCTAACACACGTCCACGCAAGCTTCTTGCAAATTTCTCAATCCTTACTTCTATGAACTTCATCGTATTGTCTTTAATACGATTCTGCCCAAAGCAGGATCGACTGATGAGGGTACATATTTTGAGATCTCTGTTTTGTATCATCCTCATTTCATGTCCCATTCAATCTTCCACGTACCATGATGGATGGATGATCAATGCTAGGAAGAAGCCTAGGTCTTTCGTCTATGCTCTCTATCTTCCTATGATTTTTTGTGCTTTTCATGTCCCACTTGATGAGTGCCAATTCCTTCCTGCCCCTGCCTTCCGATCTAAGGGACGGCGGCTTCAGGCGGTGGTTGGTTCACCTGCTGAGTCTGAGCACTCCGATGCTTATGCTGACGTACCTGCTCTTGGACAGGATGCGCCCCTCCTCCTGCTATTTTTGAGTCGATTCAGACTATGCTTCGAGATCGATTCATATTAGAGGATGATCGCTGGACCCAGCCTGACTATCGTACCACCACCCTGCAGATGAGTGCCATCAGCAACTCACTGTATGACATTTGCTACTCTATGTCTCGACATTCTTCTATGTCTATTCCTATGGAGCGGGACCCTGCTCGCGATGGATACCGTATCGATGACCTTTGAGTTATACAATATCTGGATTCGGATGCGGCTTTCGTGGATCCTCGTCATTCATTCACTGATCCATCTGACAACGCTGGACCTTCACGAGCTCCGTCATGGATGTGGTCTCCTACTTGCTGCTGCTGCTGAGGATCTTATGTTTTCTTTTTATGCACTTTGGCTTTCTAGTTGTTGTAGTTGCTTTTTATTAGACCTCTCTATTATTTGTGACTCTTGAGACACTTTATGCAGTTTATGCTTACTTTGGTGTGCTTGCCAGTTTTTTTCCTTTATAAATTCTCTGGTTGTTTGTGTTTGATAAATGACAAAGGGGGAGAATTATTTGATATTCACATATTGTTTATACATTATCATATCATGTATCTGTGCTTTGGGAAAGCTTGTATTTATCAGGACCAAAGAAACGTTGGCTTACAACGAAGCAATGTTTACGGGGGAGCTATTGCTAGTTCCGCACTAATTACGGGGGAGCTACTACTTTTATAAATGTGTACAGGTATGAACATTGAATATACAAATATCATTTTGTCAATTATCAATATGGGGGAGAATGTTTACACAAAATCACAGTCAACCAAATATTGATACAATTGACAACATGATACTTGTCATAATTTAATATGACACATCGAGACTGAACTCAGTACAAGACGGACGACGGCTCGTACCTACCATGTACTCAATTTTCGAGTATGTATTTTTACTCATATTGAGTCTAGATAAATGTAAACTGAGTCGCACTGAGCAGTTTGGCCCTTTACCTATCTCCAAACCACAAACCAGAAGCTCTACCAAAACCAAACTAGCCCAATTAGCCCATTAGAACAATTATGTCTCTTGGAGACAGAGTTCCGGCCAAAATCTGCCTCCACACAGAGATCCGGCCGAATTCTGTCCCCCAAATTACAGGACCCTAATTTTCAGGGTTTGCTGTATGCTAGTTGTCCAACGGCCAAAAATATGAATTCTTGACCCAGAATTCTGGCCGAATTCTGCCTAGCTAGAATCCTATAAATAGGCTTTGAATTCTCACTTTTTCAATCATCCAATCTTCTTCTCTTCTCTCTAAAGCCTTATACAAGCCTTACCCTTCTCATCTACTAGCCACAAGCTTCCTAAGCCTCAAAGTGCTCAGTGCTCTTCAGTTAGGAGTTTGTGCAAGAGTTCAAAAAGTTACTTTGAAAATTTCAAGCATCGCCACTGCGATCTCTGTATGAAGTTGACGTGCTTTTCTGAAGAAAAGGCACGGGGTGTAACTACTATTTCACAAATAGTAGATTTAATCCTGAGCTAGAGTTCTCAGGCCTGGACTAGTCCTCCACGAGGGAAACCAGGTTAAAATCGACTGTGTTTGCGTATACTTTCTCGCTCTTTATAATTTTCGCATTTACTCTGATTATTTACTGTTGGCGAAAGAGTTTAATTTTTAATTGAATATTATTGTCATAAACTCTATTCAACCCCCTCTAGAGTTGCCTACTTGTTCTTCAGACATAACGACCGGGATAAATATCTTTATAAGAAAAGTTGGCAAACCAGGCAATAGAAAAGTCTGCCGAGTGAAAAGTCCAGAATCATAGTCATTGTCGCCGGTAGGACGAGCGGGACTAAATATGCTAACTGGTTCATACTCAGCGGAGGAGGATCCAGCATGAGAGCCACTCTTGGAAACTAATTTCTTCCTTTTGTGGTGAAGTTTGGGTGCCATAGGAATAGAATTGAAAAAGAGAGAAGATACCTTAAAGAGACTAAAAGAGGAAGGAGTAGACTGCTTCTGAGCTTCGAAGATCCGCGAAGTAGAGAGGAGGAAGACTTGGAAGTAGTGAAAGTAACTTTGAGGAGTGTAACTCCTCTTCCCAAATTTTCTAAAAATTTTTATAATTGTAGTGGAAGTATATTTGATTCTATTTTTTTAAAGGATATTTTATTATTTTCACACTCCTAAAAGAGTAGTTTCTATAATGATTTGAAAATCATATGTAATTAGTTTTTTTTTTGACAAGTTATCAAAGTTTTATGGTTAATAAAGATATACATACTTTATATATTCTATTATTCTTTATTATTATCAAACTATTGATTTTGGTTTGAATTTATATGCCTTAGTTAGTTTTAGAATATCTGTAAGCATCATAAATGGGAATCCATTTATAAAAAATAGAAGGGGAAGATTTGAATTTAATTAACCTATTTTTATTGCAATCGTCACTAGATTGCGAATAGATCAATTTGTGTAAATGTAGTTTGATTTGGATTTGGCTAAATGTATTTTAAATATTATTAGTAATATCAAGTATTAGTTTATTATGGATTGATTTAATTGATAATTTATTGGATTCAAAATTTATTTAATTTAATTCTTGAAAGGATTTGTTTTAATTAATTTTAAAAGTCATAAGTAGTTTTCAACAATAAAAATGAGTTGCTAATTTATTTTAAATAAAATATGAATTTATAAAAATGTACTTCAAATTATTTTGATGGTATAGTTGTAGCCAGATTATTATATAGAAAATTATTATGATTGGAATCAAGATTTATACTAATAAGTTTAAATTATTTTGATTTGAGTTAATATTATCTTAAGATATTATTATAAATGATTTGGAGTTATTGTGCCAAAAACAGTAGAAGAAGAAGAGATCCCCTCCAATCCTTAACAGGATTAACAACCTAGCCAAACCAAATTTCAAAACCGACCACTTTCCTTTGAATTTTAATTTCAGTTCGTTTATAAGATTATGCTCGAATTCATAAATTACAATCCAAATCCGATCTCGGCCCTATCTGCAAACATGTATATATATATGTATAGCAAGGGATCAACCTACTCTTCCCGCAAACCCTATTTTTCGTATCGACAACTCATCCTTCCTTCGATCCATATTGTAACACCCATCACCAGCATCACCACCAACCACAGCCCTCCATACACATGTCCACCACCATCACCATGAAGTTTCTCTCGGCAGCCTCTTTCCAAAGCCAACCGACAGCAACATCCCTTCCCCCGCACACACACAACCACCGGGGAGCACCACCACGTTACCATTAGCACCGTCGTGTCATTGTGTCCGTGACGCCAACATTCATCTCATTCCAAATCATTACATCCCAGTAGTACAGAAATTCTTCGTGTCCAAGTAATCCGGACACGACATAAAACAAGAAATCAAATCAATGATCCTAGACCTAACCTCTGTTCCGACTCGCGACCTCGCCCGACGGAGCCTCCCGGAACGCCACCTCCCTGTCGCAGGCCACTTTCGCACACTTCGCCGACCTGGCTCGTCGATCGCCAGAACCGAGCGAAGCCACGGTCGCCCTTCCTGGCGAACCCGGGTGGCGCTCCGCCGCAGAACCCTAACAAACATCGTTGCCACACCGATCTTTCCTTCCGGTGGCGCCAATCGCCGAGCTCGTCCCGCGCTGCTGGCCTCAAGGGCACCGCCGACCTCAGCGAGGACCGGTGCTGACAGGGTCGCACCACCCTACCCATCTTCCGTGCGTGCAGAACCCGAACGCCGCCTCCACCGGGTCGTCTCTTCCAGACCGATCGCCGGTGCCGAGTCGGAGTAGTCGATTTCTCTCTCTCTCTCGGCCACGTGGAAGCTCCAGCATCCATACCGGAGCGGCTGACGAAGCAGCACGACCCCGCGCCGGAGTAGCAGCCCACCTCCGGTCATCTCCTCCGGCCGGCGAATGCTCCTGACCGCGGCCCCTCCTCTTCCAGTGCATCCAGGCGACGCCGACGCCGGCCAGCCCGCCCTCGCCTCTCCTCCGCGACGCCGCTCGACGAGCTCAGGAGTATAACCCCTTTGTGAGCTCTCTTCCCTCACCTCTCTGTTCCTTTCCCCCTCTCTTCCTTTCTCAATATATGTTTTCTCTCTCTCTCTCCCTTCCTGTCACTCATTGCTTTGGATATTATCAGCATATGGTGAAGGAGAAACTGGGTTGTGTATTTTATATTTCTATTACAATAAACATTGGGAACAGAAAGTTGGTGATTGTGTGTCCTTAATATCAATCTATAATAATATTAGTATAATAAATCAGGATATGTACATGTGGTATTGGTAGATTAAGCATTATTGGGGTAATAGTACAATATATATATAGGTATGGGTAATTACGATATTATATATATATATTGATATTATATATATATATCATTATTATTATTACCATTGCTATTTTTATTAGTTAATAGTGCTGGAAATTTTGTGTTGAGGCTTTTAGTGGTTTTCTCTAACTTAGATATGGCACCTATATTTAAGGATACATAAATGTGTTGGTTTTATATTTAAAGATAATATTTGGGATTATATAATATATTTTGGTTTCTAGTTCAAAAATGGGCTTTCTATAGTTTTATATATATTTATCTAAAATATATATATGGCAAAAAAAATAGAGTTTAGCCTAAAAAGATGTTCCTATAAATTTAAAAAATATATATTTATCAATAAAACGATTATATAGTTTTCAAAGTATAATAATCATTTTCTAAAGGATTACAAACATTTTCTTTATATAGCTTCTTATTAAGAATTTTCCTTCGACTGTCAAAACTTGATCGTAACTGGTCAAACGTTCCTAATTCTTATGATTCTGACAACTTCATATCGACCCTAGGCTAATCGAACTACGTTGAACCAAACAAGATGGTTGTTTCACCAGCAAAGGACCACAGGCAAGGGTACTTTTTGATTGCTTTCGATTCATAGTAGTCTTTTCATTTCATGTTTATACATATATCTTGCTGCTTGTTGACACGCTCGTCACACGAAGTAGTCGGGGGGGGGGGGATATCTTAGTATACATGTGGACTACCCAGAACTATCCCAATATGTCTAATTTTGACTGATAGCAGCTGCACACAACGTGCAGGGTGCCGTATTTACCCCTAGCCGTTCACATGTTGAAAATGATATTTCACACCACATAGGTAGTTGTCTTTTATTTATTTTCCTTGTCTTCTTCACCATCTGCAATGTCATCAGTTATTTTCTAGCTTTCATATTCCATATGTTATTTTCATGTCTTGTTAATTCTATTGTGTTTTCGTATTGCCGTTGGTTTGTGTACTTGTTCCATTCCTGACTGGAAACCAATATTTTTCAGGTTAGCCGTGGATTCAGTTAGCTTTGGGAGATACGGGTGTACTTGCAGACATAAACCTAAAAATAGATAGCAGTGGTATTATTTTTATTAAATGTGTAAGGACATTGTATTTTTTTCTCCAATACTAATCTTGTAAATGTTGTACCAAATTTTACAAATGTGACTGAGCAATAAATGTTATTTTGTAATTTTGAGCATCTTGGCCGTGACAGCGTTCTACCGCCGACTCTGCGGCGTAAGCTGGCTTGGACACGTCTCGTATCCGAAAAAGCGGATGCGGATCGTGACAAGTTTTTGTGGTGGCCCATGCAGGTCAGTTTTTGCAAAAGATTGCAACCTCGTGATAATACTTAAGTTAGTCGTACTATTACGAGCCTGCGACTAGGGAATGCGCATTCACAATTAGGATTGAATTAATTTAGGAGAATGACTAGGAATAGGAGTCCCTTATTAATTTGATTATTGGGTAGTTAAGGATTAGGCCATGCAATTTACTAAATTTAGATAACTTGGAGGATTTTTATAGATACACTATTACATTTTGGTACGACGTTACGACCTAAGGTGGGTAGACTATTTACTCATCAACTTAGGCCTTCCTGGAACCCAATTCTTGACCGTAACCCCTCTTTTCGAAAGTTTGGAAAATGTTATTTTATTTAATTGTTAGAATTAAAGTGTGATTCTTAGAATTTTATAAATATCTATTATAGAATGTCTTAGTCACGGTTAAGTTTTGGAGCACAAGATAACCAAGAATCTTGACAATGAAAGTGTGGTCGAGTGCTTTGACTAGTGTTCTAGCCATGGTAGATAAGACCGAGTCATGGGTGTATACTAACCAGGAAAACCAGGCCAAATTGCGACATAACCCTAGGAATAATTTAATTATTCATTATTAGGATTATTGGCTTTTTAGAAGACCTGGTTGTTCCAAAACTAGCCCGAATCCCACTCAAGTCCTAGTAGTCATGTAGTGCGACCAACGACGTCCATGTAGATATATGGATGTGTATATATATATATTGGTAGTCCAATTTTTAGTCTCGTGAATAATTTCTATAAATTGTTTATTTAATATAAAATATGTATTATTGCTATTTAAATTTATATTTTACTTAGAAATAGGGCAATCTTCTCTTAGAATGACAATCTGAGATTTTTAGGATTTACCCAGGCTATATATATATCTATACTTGTGTATCAATATATTCATAATAAATAGACATAGTATTTTATGCATATTTCCCTCGATCTTGAATATTAGAGAAATAGAGATTAAAATTTTATATTCCTTTGGCTTCGGTCATTTTCTCCCTAACTATGATAATTTATACAACCTTATGTCTTTTCTAAACATTGCCATATCATAAGTTCGTCTCACTTATACTCTTTTCCTTGGACCTAAGGATTTTTTAAAAAAAATAACTTCTCACTCAATTGTCTATTAATCTTGAGTTAAGTTTTTGGATTCAAAAGCTTCCTCTTAATTGTTGAATGTTGAATATCCGTAAAATGACGATTATAAGTTTTTACTTATTTTGACTTCGATCATTATCCTTCATAACCAATTGCTTTCCTTTCAAGAAGCTGACCTTATACTTGAAGAACAGATACCTGCATTTCTATCTTTATCAACTTGTATGATATTTTTAAACTCCTTTGATATTCTTGGGGATAGAGTTGGAATAATTTCGATGACTTGTGATGGCAGACAGCCGCGCACTATCACCACATATTTGACTTACGGAGACTGTGGGTTCAATGCAGCCAGCAGCGTACTGGCGAGGCATGATCCTTAAGTTGAAGTAATCTTGAGTAAGTATAAGTTATCGAATGTTGTCAAAGCTATATCTTAGTCGTCCTATCTTCGTCTTTAAGTTGTTATGTCTAGATTGGATAGGGATGATAGGGTATTCGTTATCGTATCCTTTCTTGAGTCGTGGAATCAAGAGTTTATTGCAGCTAGCTGTACACTGGCGAGACACAAATTTTTGGTAAAATGACTTCGATCATGCTTACGAGTTTCGAATACCATAGAGACTACGTCTTATTGGCATATGACTATTAAGTTTTCAAATTAATTCGTGCTTATTCCTAGTCACGATCTTCTCAATAAATCGGTAATTCTCCCTTCCTTTCTTATCCTTCTAT
Organism: Iris pallida; assembly: GCA_029216955.1. Classification (NCBI taxonomy): domain Eukaryota; kingdom Viridiplantae; phylum Streptophyta; class Magnoliopsida; order Asparagales; family Iridaceae; genus Iris; species Iris pallida. The sequence goes on along the minus strand of JANAVB010026000.1, from coordinate 9,582,826 downwards.
TTTTCAAATTATCACCTTTTATTGTAATTTTGACTGAATTTCTAAACTTATCTAGATTTTGATTCTAAACTCGTGCCTAAATAATTGTGGATAAATATTTTAAGCATTGTTGGATTTGATCATCCATGAACAATTTTGATCATGACTAGACTCCTTTTATTATATTCGATCGTGCCAATTCGCCTGCCATCCTAGAATTCAATTCCATGATCGTGCCTAAATAATTTTGTTTAACTAGTTGTTTGTACCAAGATGATTTCAATTTTGATCGATCTTATACCATTTTTATCAATACTAAATCATAACCATGTCTATGATTTCAACTAAATCATAGCTAAGGTTATAACTTCGTTCCAGCTACGGTCACGACTATTTTGATCAGGATCATGCACGTGCCAACTTCCTATTTTCATCCTGCTTGGATGACTTGCACGGTTAGCCTTGATCGTGATTGCATCATACATGCGACAAAAATCCTATTTAGATTCCATCAAAAACTTTGATCATTCTTTAAAAAGCTGGTAATACCTCGACCACGCTGACCGTAGATTGACCATGCCTATGATTCTAAAAGCCACTAATCATGCCTAACGATTTATTCTAGTATAGCTAATCCTATTTCGATTATATTCTTGACCATCATGACTGGACCTTTTGACTATACTTTAACCGTGCCACGGATATATTTTCTTAAAGTTATACACTATATGCGCTCTAACTCGTTTGGATCAATGATCGCATCATTTCTTGATTGTATTCTTAATTGTACCTCTATTTTCAACTATATTATTTCTAATTGTAGGATTTCATCCCCCGTTGATTATTACTACTTTGATCATGTTCATGCCTGTCACGCCCCAGAACCAGAATACTGGAGAGCGGGGGCAGACATAGCCAGCTACGTATATTGAAATAGAATACATCTCAACTATACGGTCACGACTATCTAGATATGAGGGTTTACTACAAGCCAACAGTCTCTTAAGGTCAAGCCTATTGTCTCAATCTCAAGCAAATAATATAATTACAAGATGTATGATCATTAAATATACAATAAAAGGCGTCCCAAATATTACATATCAGCTGATCATGAAGCTAGTCGTACAAAATATTAGGACTAGCAAGAGTTTAAGTCATACATGATCAACCATAAGATTTGTTAATCATGTTTACAGCCCGTAGGCAGACAGTAAGTAAAAGTGCATCGAGCTAACAGGTGCTCGTCGGCTAAACGCCTCAAAAGAATAAATTTACAATAGAGTGAGCGAAACAAAATAGAAAACCCACTCGTAGCCCGGGTTCCTTCTAGTCGCCGCCATCGGACTGGAAGCTTGGTAGATCCTCGGGAGCTGCTCCGAAATCTGGCCACACAAAACCAGCTGGGTCAACCCCAGAAAGAGCAAGTGCCACAAGGGGGCCACGAAATAAGAACAAAAGCCAGCATTAACACAAGAAGATATAATATTAAAAACTAGAATATACGAAAACATGTCAGGATGATATACGACGAGATAACCATGGAACTATTCCGATAGCCAGGTTACAACCCGTAAACCAAACAAGGACCGGGGTTGTAACCCTTCATCTGAACAGAACTTGGTTTCCCACCATTTATCGGCAAGATAATAATGTAAGAAATCAAGACAGGGAGCAATCTTGTACTGGATCAAGACATGGCTAGACTGGTTATACCTCATTCAATCAATCACGGCCAAGCAGATACTACGGCTTACTACTTTAACTAACTAGGGTTATCACAGGCCTAATTACTAACAAGATGCAGTGAGATTGTTCCACAGCCACAAGCCCTGCAGACCATCCAGGTTACCCAGGTCGAAAGTTAGGGGTTGAATTCAGGTGGGTACATCACCCAGAAGACAAATGTACCCTTAGGTGACTTAGAGGGTGTAACACTCGATGGTGCGCTGGAAATGTGCCCTACTCGACGGCAGGCTACAGATCCCAAGAGCGCCGAGGTAACGGGATTGCCTGTAGCTGTGTCATCTCTTCATGACTACTGAGTTATTCTAGTTATTAACCCTACTCCATTTTAGTAGGTGCTCCTGACCGTGGTACTCAGGAGTCCCATCCTAGACATGATGCAAGACAGGACAAGTGGATTTAACAAGCAAGCACGAAGAACCACTCACGGTGTCAAGGCAAGTCAAGTTAAGTTATCAAGATAATTCATGTCAGGGTACTTGTCAGGAGTGCGCCACGACGGGCCACTATCATGTCAGGTTGGTCATGTCGGGAGTGCACCACCACGGGTCACTGTCGTGTTATGCAAGTTCCTTGTCATACCATGCCATGTACAATAGTCATTCCAAATATATTAAGTAAAATCAAGTTCATGACAAAAGGCGTAAGGATATAAAATGGGCATAAAATATCTAATAAAATATCAAAATACGGGTCAGGGGGATGCGTACGCACAAAAGCACGCACGCAGGGGGAGTGCATACGCAATAAAACACGCACGCAGAAGGACAGCGTATGTGAAAAGTCACGCACGCTCAAGGGGCAGCGTATGTGAAAAGTCACGCACGCTCAAGGGGCAGCGTAGGTGAAAAGTCACGCACGCTCAAGGGGCAGCGTAGGTGAAAAGTCACGCACGCTCAAGGGGCAGCGTAGGTGAAAAGTCACGCACGCTACAGAGAGCAGCGTAGGTGAAAAGTCACGCACGCTACAGAGAGCAGTGTAGGTGAAAAGTCACGCACGCTCGAGGGGCAGCGTAGGTGAAAAGTCACGCACGCTCAAGGTACAGCGTAGGTGAAAAGTCACGCACACTCAAGGGGCAGCGTAGGTGAAAAGTCACGCACGCTACAGAGAGCAGTATAGGTGAAAAGTCACGCACGCTACAGAGAGCAGTGTACGTGAAAAGTTACGCACGCTACAGAGAGCAGTGTACGTGAAAAGTCATGCACACTCAAGGAGTCACGCTTCCAACAGGAAGCGTACTCAAGCCTGCGTACGCAGCACTAAAGAGCGCGCGTAGCTCAGTGTGCGTAAGCTAAGCAGCTCTGCACACTGCTCACTGTCTTCTCCAAACAGCAAGAACACCAAGGAAGAACCCAAAGCTTCACAAGTTCATAACTTGGCCATCCGAACTCCAAATTCGGATTTCCAAAGTTCCAACTTGGGTGAAACTGAAAGCTCTTCCACATGAAAACATCAAAAACCCATAAAATTCAACTTAAGTAGCTCAAACCATGCAAAATCCGAAAATAGAAATAACTTAGATCTATCACAATGGAGGCTCCAATTCACAAAAACCCAAGTTCTAACGTTGGTCACCATGTCCTAATCTATCAAATGGACAAAGAAAAGAGGGTTCTCATGTAGTGGCAAGGTGCACTTGCCTAGGGTTGGGAGAGTTGTGGAGGAAGGAGAAGAAGAAGAAGAAGGAAATTAATGGTGGTGGTAATGAAGAGAGAGAGTGGTAGGTGGGGATATAAAGAGGGAGAGTTGCGGTGGGGATGAGGGGTAGCATAAGCTAAGGTGCTCCAATACATAAACCAAACCGGACCAACCCAATAAAACCGAGCCAAGCCAAAACCCAAATATGAGAAATACCGAAATTCCACAGGCTGAAAAAAATAAAAATATATGCCAAAAATCCAGATACGAGAAAAATACGAAATACGGAAAAATACGAGAAATACGAGAAATACGGGAAATGAGGGTGACAATGCCCGTACAAAAAAAAACTTGATTTAGATTTCGTCTAAGTTTTGATCATGCTTAAGCAATTTTGATTGCGACTAGATATTTTTGAATATCCTCGATCATGCCAAGTAGCATCCTTCCTTAAGGTTCAATGCTATCCGTGATTATGTCTGACTAATTGATCGTGAGCCGTATCGTTTCTTGATTATATTCTTGGTCATAGCAAATCGTAACCTTTGAAATTTCGAGGACAAAATTTTTCTAAGGTGGGTAGATTTGTAACTCCTCTTCCTAAATTTTCTAAAAAAATTTATAATTGTAATGGAAGTATTTTTCATTCTATTTTTTTAAAGGATATTTTATTATTTTCACACTCCTAAAAGAGTAGTTTCTATTATGATTTAAAAATCATATGTAATTAGTTATTTTATTTTATTTTTGACAAGTTATCAAAGTTTTGGGGTTAATAAAGATATACATACTTTACATATTCTATTATTCTTTATTATTATCAAACTATTGATTTTGGTTTAAATTTATATGCCTTAGTTAGTTTTAGAATATCTGTAAGCATCATAAATGGTAATCCATTTATATAAAAAAAAAGAAGGGGAAGATTTGAATTTAATTAAACTATTTTTATTGCAATCATCACTAGATTGCGATTAGATCAATTTGTGTAAATATAATTTGATTTGGATTTGGCTAAGTGTATTTTAAATATTATTAGTAATATCAAGTATTAATTTATTATGGATTGATTTAATTAATAATTTATTGGATTCAAAATTTATTTAATTTAATTCTTGAAAGGATTTGTTTTAATTAATTTTTAAAAGTCATAAGTAGTTTTCAACAATAAAAATGAGTTGCTAATTTATTTTAAATAAAATATGAATTTATAAAAATGTACTTCAAATTATTTTGATGGTATCGTTGTAGCCAGATTATTATATAGAAATTTATTATGATTGGAATCAAGATTTATACTAATAAGTTTAAATTATTTTGATTTGAGTTAATATTACCTTAAGATATTATTATAAATGATTTGGAGTTATTGTGCCAAAAACAGTAGAAGAAGAAGAGATCCCCTCCAATCCTTAACATGATTAACAACCTAGCCAAACCAAATTTCAAAACCGACCACTTTCCTTTGAATTTTAATTTCAGTTCGTTTATAAGATTACGCTCGAATTCTTAGATTTCAATCCAAATCCGATCTCGGCTATATCTGCAAACATGTATATATATGTATAGCAAGGGATCAGCCAACTCCTACCGCAAACCCTATTTTTCGTATCGACAACTCATCCTTCCTTAGATCCATATTGTAACACCCATCACCAGCATCACCACCACCCACAGCCCTCCACACACACGTCCACCACCATCACCACGAAGTTTCTCTCGGCAGCCTCTTCCCAAAGCCAACCGACAGCAACATCCCTTCCCCCACCCACACACAACCACCGGGGAGCACCACCACATTACCATTAGCACCGTTATGTCATTGTGTCCGTAACGCCAACATTCATCTCATTCCAAATCATTACATCCCAGTAGTACAAAAATTCTTCGTGTCCAAGAAATCCGGACACGGCACAAAACAAGAAATCAAATCAAAGATCCTAGACCTAACCTCTGTTCCAACTCGCGACCTCGCCCGGCCCCGGAATGCCACCTCCCTGTCGTAGGCCACTTTCGCACACTCTGTCGACCCCGCTCGTCGATCGCCAGACCCGGGCGAAGCCACGGTCGTCCTTTCCGGCGAACCCGGGTGGCGCTCCGTCGCGGAACCCTAACAAACATCGTCGCCGCACCGATCTTTCCTTCCGGTGGCGCCAACCGTCGAGCTCTTCCTGCGCTGCTGGCCTCAAGGCACCGCTGACCTCAGCGAGGATCGGTGCCGACAGGGTCGCACCACCCTTCCCCTCTTCCGTACGTGCAGAACCCGAACGCCGCCTCCACCGGGTCGTCTCTCCCAGACCGATCGCCAGTGCCGAGTCGGAGGAGGCGAGTTCTCTCTCTCTCGGCCATGTGGAAGCCCCAGCATCCGCACCGGAGCGGCTGACGAAGCAGCACGACCCCGCGCCGGAGTAGCCGCCCGCCTCCGGTCATCTCCTCCGGCCGGCGAATGATACTGACCGTCGGCCCCTCCTCTTCCAGTACAGCCAGGCGACGCCGACGTCGGCCAGCCCGCCCTCGCCTTTCCTCCGCGATGTCGCTCGATGAGCTCATGAGTAAAACCCCTTTGTGAGCTCTCTTTCCCTCACCTCTCTGTTCCTTTCCCCCTCTCTTTCTTTCTCAATATACACTCTCTCTCTCTCCCTCCTTGTCATCATTGCTGTGGATATTATCAGCATATGGGGAAGGAGAATCTGGGTTGTGTATTTTATATTTCCATTACAATAAACATTGGGAACAGAAAGTTGGTGATTGTGTGTCCTTAATATCAATCTATAATAATATTAGTATAATAAATCAGTATATGTACATGTGGTATTGGTAAATTAAGCATTATTGGGGTTATAGTACAATATATATAGGTATGGGTAATTACGATATTATATATATCATTATTATTATTACCATTGCTGTTTTTATTAGTTAATAGTGCTGGAAATTTTGTGTTGAGGCTTCTAGTGGTTTTCTCTAACTTAGATATGTCACATATATTTAAGGGTACATAAATGTGTTGGTTTTATATTTAAAGATACTATTTGGGATTATATTATATATTTTGGTTTCTAGTTCAAAAAGGGGCTTTCTATAGTTTTATATATATTTATCTAAAAATATATATTGCAAAAAAATAGAGTTTAGCCTAAAAAGGTGTTCCTATAAATTTAAAAAATATATATTTATCAATAAAATGATTATATAGTTTTTAAAGTATAATAATCATTTTCTAAAGGATTATAAACATTTTCTTTATATAGCTTCTTATTAAGAATTTTCCTTCGACTGTCAAAACTTGATCGTAACTGGTCAAACGTTCCTAATTCTTATGATTCTGACAACTTCATATCGACCCTAGACTAATCGAACTACGTTGGACCAAACAAGATGGTTGTTTCACCAGCAAAGGACCACAGGCAAGTGCACTTTCTGATTGCTTTCGATTCATAGTAGTCTTTTCATTTCATGTTTATACATATATCTTGCTGCTTGTTGACACGCTCGTCACATGGAGTAGTCCGGAGGGGAAATATCTTAGTATACATGTGGACTACCCAGAACTATCCCAATATGTCTAATCTTGACTGATAGCAGCTGCACATGACACGTGTAGGGTGCCGTATTTACCCCCTAGCCATTCACATGTTGAAAATGATATTTCACACCACATAGGTAGTTGTCTTTTATTTATTTTTCTTGTCTTCTTCACCATCTGCCATGTCATCAGTTATTTTCTAGCTTTCATATTCCATATGTTATTTTCATGTCTTGTTAATTCTATTATGTTTTTGCATTGCCGTCGGTTTGTGTACTTGTTCCATTCCTGACTGGAAACCAATATTTTTTAGGTTAGCCGTGGGTTCAGTTAGCTTTGGAAGATACGGGTGTACTTGCAGACATAAACCTAGAAATAGATAGCAGTGGTATTATTTTCATTGAATGTGTAAGGATAATGTATTTTTTTCTCTAATACAAATCTTGTAAATGTTGTACCAAATTTTAGAAATGTGAATGAGTAATAAATATTATTTTGTGATTTTGAGCATCTTGGCCGTGACAGCGTTCTACCGCCGACTCTGCAGCGTAGGCTGGCTTGGATACGTCTCATATCCGAAAAAGCGGATGCGGGTCATGACAAGGAGGTTCTCGGATTGACGGATGGTGAAAAAAGATGGGTAAAAAAGGATATATATAGGCTGGGGTCGGCTGCTGGTATTTTGGAAATTCGTACCGGCTCCATCCGAATTCGGTCCGAACTCGGTCCGAGTTTGGCTACTTGTATTTTCAATGTCATTAATGTTGTATAATTGATAAACTTCAATGTATAACATTCATACTTCTTTATTTAATAATTTCTTTTACTTTGGGTTAGCTGTAGGGGCCGGATCCCAGCTAGCGGTAGTCTGAAGACTAGTACACCTTGTCGCTTCAGACTATTTATGCCTATATGACAGAAGGACCCTTTTGGTTTGTACCTAAAATAACGTCCATTAATAATGGTCAAAGTTTTGAGTTATAGATTGATTGACTAATCATACTACATTATGAATCTAAAAATTCAAGAATCCCGAGCTCTCGACGCAGATTGTTAAAGCGGTCTTTAGCTAGTGGTTTTATAAAAATTCTGCTAGTTGATGATCTGTGTCAATAAATTCTAAGCAAATGTCCCCGTGTTGTTGGTGATCACGTAAAAAGTGATGACGAATCTCTATATACTTTGTGCATGAATGACATATAGGATTCTTAGTCAGGTTAATTGTGCTAGTGTTGTCACAATAAATTAGAATCTTAGTGTAGTACAGATTGTAGTCTTCTAAGGTTTGCTTCATCCATAAAATTTTTGCACAACATCATCCTACGGGGATATACTCAGCCTCAGTAGTTGATAGTGCTACAGAATTTTTTTTTGCTAAACCACGAGACTGAGGCTTTTCCTAGGAAATGACATGTACCGTTGGTACTTTTATGGTCTACTTTACATCCTGCAAAATTCGCATCCGAGTAACCTATTAGGTTAAAGGATTTGGTTTAAGGATACCATAAGCCGACTGTTGAAGTTCTCTTAAGGTATCGGAAGATACGCTTAACGGCACATAAGTGTGATTCCTTATGATTTGCCTGATATCGTGCACAAATACAAAACTAAACATAATATCAGTGCGACTAGCAGTTAAATATAATAATCTACCAATCATACCTTGATACTTACGCTGGTCGGCAGGTTTACCACTTTCATCAGTATCAAGCTTTGCTGATGTAGCCATTGGAGTTCCGATTGGCTTTACATTGTTGAAGTCGTACTTTTTCAGTATGTCCTTTGTATATTTAGCTTGATTGATGAATCTTCCTTTTGAGTGTTGATTGATCTAAAGTCCTAGTAAGAAGTTCAGCTCTCCCATCATACTCATCTCAAATTTACTCTGCATATACTTAGCAAACTCTTGACAAAATTTTTCATTAGTAGATCCAAATATGATGTCATCAACATATATTTGCACAAGAAGAATATCATCATCTAAAGACTTGATAAATAAAGTAGTATCAACTCTTCCTTTTGAAAAACCATTTTCAAGTAAGAAGCCACTTAGGCGTTCATACCAAGCACGACGTGCCTGTTTGAGTCCATAGAGTGCTTTCTTAAGTTTGAAGACGTTATCAGATTTTTGAAAATCTTCAAAACCAAGGGGTTGTTTCACAAAAACTTCTTCTTTCAAAAATCCGTTTGAAAATGCACTTTTCACGTCCATTTGAAATAATTTAAAATTATTAAAACATGCATATGCACAAAATATGTGGATAGCTTCTAGTCTAGCAACAGGAGCATATGTCTCGTCATAATCAATACCTTCTTTTTGATTATAACCTTGTGCCACTAAACGTGCTTTGTTGTGTAGAACTTGTCCATCTTCACTTAATTTATTTCGGAACACCTATTTAGTACCAATTATTGATTGACCAATAGGTTTAGGAACGAGTTCCCAAACTTGGTTTCTCCTAAATTGATTAAGTTCCTCTTGCATGGCATCAATCCAAAAATTATCATTAAAAGCATCTGCTATATTCTTTGGTTCTACTTGTGAAATGAAAGCTACATTAGCTGTTATTTCATTATTTCTATAAGAAGAGCGTGTACTTACACATTTTGATATATCACCTATAATGAGCGTCTCTGGATGATCTGGCAAAAACTTCAAAGATTCAAATTTATGAGTCAGATCTTCCACAGGACTTTTATTTTTTCTGGCTTGTACATTTTCACATCACTGTCGCTAGATCTATGACTATTGAGCTAATCAAAAGTAATGTTAATGGATTTTTCAACAATCATAGATCTTTTATTGAAAATTCTATATACCTTACTCTTAGCAGCATATCCAAGAAATATCCCTTCATCTACTTTAGAGTCAAACTTTTCCAAGTTGTCCTTGGTGTTCAGGGTAAAACAACGACATCCAAAAACTTTAAAATATAAAATATTTTGAATTCTTCCAAACCAAAGTTCATAAGGTATTTTCTTCGAGATAGGTCGAATTAATACCCTATTTAACACATGACAGGCTGTACTTACAGGTTCTGCCCAAAAGTATTTAGGAAGATTATGCTGATTCAGCATGACTCTAGCCATCTCGCTTAGAGTACGGTTCTTCTGCTCCACAATACCATTCTATTGAGGAGTTCTAGGACAGAAAAACTCGTAGTAATATCCACTATCATCACAAAACTTTTTGAAATCAGTATTTACGAATTTGCCACCATGATCACTTCGTATACGAGTAATCATGAAGCCTTTTTCGTTTTGTACCTTTTTATTAAATATCTAAAATTCAAAAATTGTATCACTTTTGTTTGATTAAAAGTAAACCCAAGTAAAATGAGAGAAATTATCAACAATAACAAAGACGTAGAGCTTACCGCCAAGACTAGCGAGTCTACTAGGACCAAATAAATCCATATGTATCAACTAAAAAGGTCTATAAGTACTTACAGCGTTAATGGATTTAAATGTAGATCTATGTGCTTTGTTCTTTTTACAGTCCACACATACCATATCTCTCTTGAATGATATCTCAGGGAGTCCTTTTACCAACTTTTTAGTGCTTAGCCGTGAGATAGTGTCTATATTAGCATGTCCTAGTCTCATATGCCATAGCTAGCTTTCATCTAAGTTTGCGACTAGAAATCTTCCTGTATTATTAGTACTCTCTAGAAAGAAAACATAAATATTGTCTTCTCTAATCCTTTCATATACGGGATTACTAGATGACATATCATATATTGGACATTTATCTTTTAACAAATTGATACCATAACCATTATCTGCCAAGTGACTTAAGCTAAGTAGGTTATGTTTCAATTCTGTAACTAGAAAAACATCTTTTATTACAGGATAAGGAGATATATCAACAATGCCATTTCCAATGATATCACCTCTCAGGTTATTTCTGAATGAGACATATCCTTATTACTTTGTCGATAGCATGGCGAACAAAGATGCATCACCAGTCATGTTCCACGAACATTCGCTATCGAGGATCCACTTGCTTTTAGCATGAGAGGGTTGAGGGCCCACCTACGAAATAAGTAGATGAATCCTTTGGTACCCATTTACTGAAGGGTCCATTTTGATTAGTCTTAGGTGTCCAAATCAGTGTGTGATTGTCAACAAGCTTTTTTGTTAGACAATACTGTGATATGTGCCCATGAGTATCACACTAGGTGCAAGTAAGTTTGAAAACGTGTTAGTTGATTTTGTGTTGACATGCATATGTGGTTTCTTTGAAAACGTATATATGAAAGCATGGTGATATTTATGTTTCTTACGTGCTTTCTGTGTTTTAGTCCTCTTAGGTGTTTGCTAAGCATTAGGACTAATTTTAGGTTGTCACAGGTATAGCCTGTTTTCCTAACTTGATTTCTAACTTTTTAGAAACCGCATAAAACTCTTCATATTTAGTGGTCATATCAATGAGTCTTTGCTCTGTGAGTAAGTGCTTCTTCTTCACTATGTCATATAACTCTTGTGTGTTAACATAGTCTCCTTCTTTCTTTTCAATTTTGAGGATAGCCTCATGATAGTCTACTTTAAGTTTGGCTATCTCACCCGTGTTACCAGTAGTAGATGTCTCTCTAATATATTCAATAATATTTGACAATCTAGCTACTTTAGTTGTGCATGCCTTGACCTCTTTTCGAGATTGCTTATACTTGTCAAGCACATTTATGTGTTCTTCAAGTAATTTTCTGAAGGCATTTTCTAGCTCATCGAAAGTAAAATCATCATATAGAGGATTTGAGGATACCTTATCAAAAGCCATGAGACAGACATTTGCAGTGCTGCAGGGTCTATCTTCTTCCTCTGATTCATTAGCATCACTTTCATGCCAGATACTTGTATTTGCATACTTTCGACCAGTTGTTATTCTTCGGCTTGATCTTGATCTATCATATGGACTGCTTTTCTTTGGAGTTAGGCAGTCCTTCTTCATATGCCTTAACTTCTTGCATCCAAAGCAAATTGTTTCTTCTTCATTGCTTTCATGGACATCTTTCTTCTATCTGTTTGATTTTTCAAACTTTAAGAATTTTCTGATGTTCTTCACTAGCAGGGCTTGTTTATCACCACTGGATGATTCTTCATCAGCATCTTTGCATGTTGATCTTCTTGCTTGAGCTTTGAAGGCGATAGATTTTTCTTTAGGGATTGCTTCTTCAAACTCTTGTAGGCCCAGCTCATGGGTTATTAGCTTTCCTATAAGTGTTTCGAGAGTCATTATGGTGAGATCGTTTCCTTCAATGTTTACAGTTGCCTTTGTGCTCCAGTTCTTGGTTAGAGCCTATAGCATTTTTCTGATCTTCTCGTGATTATTGTAATCCTTACCAAGGGATTGTAAAGGATTAGTAATATCAAGGAAATGAGTGAACATCTGTATAATTGACTCGCCGGGTTTCATTTTGAAGGATTCATATTCCTATATTAGTCTGCTGATTTTGGATTCCTTTACTTGGGAAGTACCTTCATGAGTTACCTCAAGAAGTTTCCAAATTTCATGAGACATCTTACAGGTTGAAACTTCATTGAACTCCGCCTTGTCAATTGCACAGAACAGTATGTTGATGGCACGTACATCTAGACTAGCCTAGCCTTTGCTTTTTTTGCTTCTGTATATTTATCATGAGGCTTGTTTGTAAGTATGCCATCAATTACTGTAGGTGCCGGTTTCTTATAACCGTCAATAACTATAGACCAAAGATCAAAGTCAAGAGACTTTAAGAAGAATATCATTCGTGTTTTCCAGTAAGTATAATTCGTTCCATCAAATAGTGGGGGTCTATTTGTGGATTGCCCTTCACCGTTGAATATTGATTTCACGGCTGTCATGTATACTCTATGAGGTTGTTATATTAGAATATAACCTGCTCTGATACCAACTGAAGGACCGTTAAGCACCTCTAGAGGGGGTGAATAGAGTGAGTACGAGTGCAGCAGAAAATAATCACCAATTAAAAAATAAAAGCAGATAACAATGGAAATGAATAAAGAGATAGTAAATAAATGTAGCAAGAGATCAGAGAATCAAACTCAGTGGACACCGCGATATATACTGGTTTCCCTCTTGGAGGACTAATCCAGTCACAGGTACTCTTGCCTGCTGTTAATCTACTATTCACAAGCTAATTGAGAGCTTGCAGTCTCTTTACAACACCGTGCTTGGTGACAAGTGCACGACCGACTTCACAACACCGTGCTGGGCGACGAGCGTACGACTGGCTCCGAAAAAAGAAATGTGTTTTGAACTTGAAGGATCTCTTTACAACTCTGACAACCAAAGACTCTAAATCAAATAGATGTTACTGGCTTTGGCTAAGAGATGTATAGGTGGAGTGTGAAAGCTTTTAGATTAATGAAAAACACTATTGGATAGATAGAGAGAAGAGAAGATGAATTGATGAGTGATTTGAAATGAGAAATTCTCTTCTATTTATAGATGTTTTTTAGAAACGAGCTTGAACAGAGTTTGGATGCAAGGATCTCGCAAACGAACGTTGAAGACAGATTTGGAGGTATAAACCCTCATATTCTATTCCTAATTAATTTAATATTTTATTTATTTTGTTATATATTTTTATTTTTATTGATTCATTAGTTGTAGTTAATATATGTATATATATAATGTATAGGTATGTATGCTTGTGCTATGCTATTAAAGGTAGCCTACAGTATAATTTGGAATTTTAGTTATTTTTTTAGAATTTTTGAAGCTACTTCAATTGCTCTAAAAGATTATATATATATATATATATATATATATATATATATATATATATATATATATATAAATATAAGAAAAAAATGGATGATATTGTAGCCGCAGTTACAGTACTCACAAACTTTCCGACCCCACCTCCGGCTGAACCGAAGGAATAAAGCCAAGTTAACGAATTTTTTTAAATCCAAACTCTATCAATTTTGCATTAAATCTTCTGAGATTTGAACCATAGGATCCTGGTAGGATTCTCCAGCAGATTAACCCTAATCCCACTCGAAAATCTATGGAGGAATTCGAATTAAATTAGGTTTTCGAAGCAAAGTTTATTTAAAGTCGCGGAAGAAGATCGCCGCAAATTCCTCTTCGATACCGACGCAAACTTTGTAAAATCAACCCCAACGCGACCGCAACACCTAGGCGTTCATCCTCGACAGCCTGACCGTGCCGTACCATCGCTGGATCACCGGAAAGCGTTGTCGCCGACCTCGAACAGAGGGATACCCCGTCTGAACAGAACAATCGACAGGTACTGTTTCGACCCCCATAAATACTTTTCTACTTGATCGTTTTTGATCCTACGAAGTCGAGTACGAAGCCTATATAACCATCTAAAAAAAACCCTTCGTGTAGAATCCTGGCAAACCCATGCAATTGCCTGAAAAATCGGAGTAAAGTCGCCCCAAAATCTGTGTGTAAACAGAGTAATGATGGCAGCAAAGAACCCAACTTGTAAGGCCGATATCGACCAATCTAGTGTATATTTTTGAAAACCAATTTAACATCATTAAAGTCAATATAACCGAGATTAAAATGCAGCATTTAGATTTACATATTGATTACTGTGCATAGTTTTTAATTGCTGTTAAACTTGTGCGAAAAACTATGCTAAAAATATTAAAAATTTTAGAAACCTGTCCGATACGGGGTGCGCCCCGATAAATCGGACGACGTGGTCGCAAACTATATGCATCGAAAGGCGCGTATGGGTGTTGCTGACGTGTGGAAACTGATAAAACTCGATTTTGTTGCGCGTGCGCAACGAAACCAGTGCGTATCCGTCGAGATACCCCCGTATTGATGTTTTGCAGACTTGGTCATAACTTTGTGCACGTTCGTCGGATCGACATGAAACTTGTGCCATCAGGACCGTATCGATTTTCTAGTCTTGAATGCCGAGTTTGGTCCAATTCTGAGAGGGTTGATCAGAACGCCAAATTTTACGGGCCCGTAACCCAACTTGATAGGCGATTTTGTGCACGGCTCATCGGAATCCAAAATTGGACATACCGTTGGGTTTGTCTCCTCAAACCAAATCCGTAGACATGTAGTTTGATGACTTTAGAAACCATAGACATTGGCGCATATTTCGGTGCAAAATGGGTCCAACAGTGGATATCGTTTTGACCTGAAATTATGATTGCCCCTGTTCCAGAATTTGACTTTTGGACATGCGTTTCCTAGGTATATCACTTATTTCGAGTACATTCTTGATGTTTATTTCAGCATCCAGAGTTGTTTGGAGATTATGACATTTCTGTTGCTGACATTGTGATTCTTGGACTTGCCACCTTCGTACCACCAGGCAAAATACATTGCCACCATACTCTGTGATTATTATATTCTTATTTTCAATTTTTATTTTTAGCACTTCTTATTTGTTGATATTATAAAACTGTGCGTCCAAGTCATACTTAGATGCAAGTGACTTTATCGGTCATTTTCTCACTTTATTTATATTCTCTTGCATTGACTTAGCCTAGTGACCATCTATTGTTGATGAGGTATTAGTATATCTCATACAGCCTTGACACTTGCTCTACCACGTGATGTGAGTCACATGTAGGATACTTACCCGCGTAGTCGGCTGGCCACCGATACGTATCGAGCGTACAATGGATAGGAATAGCTGCCAATAGAATTGTATGCTAGAAGACTTGGCGGTTACTAGAGATTCATATCAGACATGGAGATGATGATACTAGGTATTGGGTGGGGAGAACAATACCTGACGTATGGGCTTCGATTACACTTCCTCTGTAACCCAGAAGCTCCACTGTATATACGGGTATGATTATCCTCTCAAGTTTGCCACTGTCGTTTTTGAACGTTATGCGCTTAGGTCACTGGTTCCCAAGTGGGGACTATACCAGATCCTATTTATAGCCAGGGCTCATGCGTCGAAGGACTGTATCGCAACTATACATATTCACAGTAGACTGGTCAGGAACCCTATTACATGCTGTAAGTCCTAAAAATTAAGTTGCACCCATCAAATAGTGCACAGAAGTCCAAACTGCGCACCCATCAATGAAGCACACCACTGCCCGAGCGCGCTATGCTGACGTGGCAATGCCATCATTACCTGACAAGAAAATCAAATCTACTAACAGCCTGACAGCCCAAAAAGTGAGGAGTCTGCTCGTTTCCCATGTCGTACCGCATTCTAGGACAGATGTCCAAATCCTAGTGCAGTCCAGCTGTCAAAACCCCAGTGCGGTCCAGATGTCCAAATCCTAGCGCGATCCAGTTGTCCAAATCCCAGTGCAAGCCATTGATCAGAGCTGAGCGCAGTCTGAAGCTAGCGCTATTCAAGTGGCGCGATCCATCAAGCTTTTTGAGATAACTGACATTTATTACGTGGCTTACATGCCATCAATTGCTCGCCACGTGGCAACCGCCTGTACACGACCAAGCGCATTTTAATCAAACAATGCCACACGTCTAAATACAGTTAGCCCACGATCGAGCAACTGTCCAAAGGCCAGCGCAGTTTACAGTCTGCGCAGTCTGTCACTGGCGCAGTCCATTGTGCGTAATCCAGAATAACTACAAAATAGTTATTTCTAGAACTCTATAAATAGAGTTTCAAGTTCTTCATTAAAGGAGATCAGATCATTTTCGAGATCATCAGAGATCAGGAGTTCTTGTCCAAGTGCTGCTGTATTGTTCAGAGGCTATCGTCTTCAAAGTTCACATAGACCAAGGGATAAAGCGGTCGTCTTCAGATCGGATTCCTAAAGTTGTACTTTCCCAGAATTCATTGTACTTTTGTACTAATTCTTTAAAGTTTGTGAAATAAAACCTTTTGTTTTTGCAAACAAATGGCGACTCTGCTGGGGACGACTTCCTCCTCCGACGAGGAAGTGACAACTCAATGTGACATTGCGTCTATGGAAAGACACAGAAGATGCTGGTTGGAAAGGTCAACCAGACTGCCTACGAAGCGATGATCAATTATGGGGCTACTCGGCGCACTGTGACCTCTGCCAAGAGCAAGGTCCATTCAGTGTGGACCCCAAAGTCCTCTGTGCAGCCTGCTGTCTCTTCTACCTTTGCTCAATCCACCACCCTCCCTACCAAAGCGCAATCTAAAGCTCCTGCGGTCCAAGCGCAGCACGCTACTCCTCTTGCCACAGCATAATCTACGACTTATGCTGCTATGGCAAAGTCCAAGACTCCTCTCCCTCTGGCGCAGTTGGTGGCCTCTTTCTCTCCTACGCAATCCACTACCTCTTCAACCAGAGCACAACTTAAGCCCTTTGTAGCCAAGGCTTCACTTGCTGCTTCTTCCAAAGCACAGGTTGCACCCCCTGCTGGTTCCATGGCCAATGAGCCATCTGTCATCTCCTCTAGAGGGCAAGTTGTTGCTTCTTCTGTTCCTGCGCAACCCAAAGGGAATAGTCCTTTGACTATTCTCCCATCTTCTAATAACAAAAGGAAAGGCTATGTCCCCCTTCCAAAGCTTTCTGTTATACTGGCACAACCCACAGGGGGTAGTCTTTTGACTATCCCTCCTCCGTCTCAGAACAAACGGAAAGACCCTTTGGCCTTTTCTTAATCTTCCGTAGTCCAAAACCTAGAAAACAACAGAGGGAAACGATGTTTAGCCAACCCTTCTTCACAAATAAAGGAAAAGGCCCTTTGGTCTTTTCTTAGTCTTCTCCGGGTTTTACCTCAGAAGATCCATCTGAACGTGTCTCGGCACCAAACAATACAAAAAACTCTCTCAAACAAGAGTTCTTCTTTCTCTGCTAAAGAGAAGAATATTGACCAGAGAGGCATCTTGCCTACTCCAGTAGCACACTTCCAAGATCTCCCAACTCTTCGGATATCCCGCTCAAAGCAGGAGAAATTGCTAGTGTCTCGGACGGAGGCCCCTGGGGTGAATTTGCCGACTTACGGACATATCTCAATAAACGCAAGCAACCAATGCCGAAGGCAAGCTTGCATCAGAAGCAAACTTTCAGGAGGAAAAATCCTGACACCTACGCCAATGAGTTAAGTACTTCTCTGTATACTCATGGGACAAAGCATCTGAAGAATCGGAATCATGTTTCGAATATCGTCAAAGAATATATCCCTGATCTTCGGGAACACCTCAAGCAGAAGTGGGACAACACTTCAACACCTCCAATCCAACCACTGGAACGCCATTGTAATCACAAGGTGGTTATCAAGTGTTGTTGCCAGATGAAAAAATGATCTATCTTCGATCGTTTAACTTCTGATCCAATGTCAGAAGACAAAGACAAGGTGCTCTATGCCTCTGTAAATATGGTTTCTCGAGACACTGGGGGTAGAAAGTGTTCAAAGCACGGCAAGTCCCGCAAGCCCGGTCAACGATATCTAGATTTACTCCATGAATCTTCTGAAGGAGCATTCCGGCACACCCGATCCCGAAGTCGAGACACATTCGGTCATAGGAATCCTCTCCAAGATCCCTCTAGGTATTTCTCCATTTCTTACTCAGGGGATGATTCTTTCTCTGATTATGATGCATATAGCGAAAGCTCTGAGCAGACAGTGTCTTCTACTATACCCAGAGAAATGTCAGCCTATGTCTTAGCCTATGTTGTTACTGAAGATCCAGACGCTTCTAGTTCGGCAAGTCAAGAGCAACGAATAGCCGTACTGGAAGACAAATTGAAGTCCATGGCTGAAATGATCACAAATATGCATGCTGTCATTGTAGCTCAACATACAGTATCACCGACTATACCTGTTGTAAATCCCGAGATTATAGCATCATCGGCACCTGTCAATGCAAGTCTGGGGGTACCATTTCATCAAGTAGCCTCAATACCTATTGAAGTTACACCCAGTCATTCAGGGGTTGGGGGTAGTGCTTACCATGTTGTTCCTCCTCCTAACACGGTAAGCCAGCCCATTACTGCTCCATCCTCAGGAGATGCCAATGAGGCTATAAAACTTCAGCATACTCAGTTCGAGGCCTTCAAAGAGAAAGATGGTCTACAGAGGCTGGGAATCAAACAACCTTACCCGGTTGAATGGAAGGAAGTCCTATTCCCTCCAAAGTATAAGATTCCCACGATCACGCTGTTTGACGGAAGCACTTCTCCGAGTAAGTTCATTAACCATTTTGAGGTAATGACTGTCCAGCTCCAGCCGAGCGATGCTCTTCTTACTAGAGTCTTCGTTGGCTGCTTAGCCGGCACAGCATACGATTGGTACCGCAGCCTACCTGACGGCTCTATTACTTTATTTCCCGGGCTCAAGCAGATGTTCTTGGAACGATTCTATGAGGGTATCAACGATATGACTATATCTGCCCTTAATAAGATCAAGCAAAGACATAATAAAACTGCTGAGAGTTTCATAGAACGATTTCGCCGAGAAGCACTCAAAATGCCTCCCGAAACCCCATCTGTTGTAACGATAGACACTTGTAAGTCAAACTTGTTGCCTATCATCAGCATGTGGACGGGGTCAACACAGTTCCAGGACTGGCTGTCATTCATCGTCAATACTAAAGCAGCTAAAGTTAGCACAGAGAAGTTCAAACAGTTGCGGGTACACATGTATAACCCTGATCGAGATGAGCCTTCTGGATCCGGTAGCGGTAATCGTCAGAACAACCGCAAGGGCAAAGAATCCTTGAACATCAACCTCAAAAGTAAAGAATCTTTGGCCGTTAACGTGGCTCAACCCATGTCTACCTCTGCTCCTTCTGCACCTCCACCAAAGGAACCTCGCCGAAAAGTAGAGTATTCCTTTGATGGAAATAAAACAGCGAGCATCTTCGACTGTTTGCTTAAAAGCAATAAATTGTAACTCCCTGACCCGAAGAAGCCTGAAGAAGTCGGTAAAACTGACCACCCTAAGTATTGTGTTTATCACAGCTTCATAGGGCATCCTACTTGGGCATGCTATGTGCTCAAAGGCAAGATTCAAGAGTTGGTCAATGCCGATGTCATCACTCTCCAGCAGGATGAAAAGACTGTTACAACCAATATGATTTCTGTATAGTTCGGTGACTTCCCGCCACAGGTAGTACAGAGTGGCATCATCCCCATTCCCAGGGCCATTCTGGAGATTGAGAATCTTCCTTCTCCATGAAGTGAAGGTCTTGTCCCCTTATCCCTTAATAATGGCGAGATCATGTGGATTCATCCTGATCTTTTTTCAGATTTCGAAGTTCTTTCTTCCTCCAAGCAGAAAGAATGCTCTAAGGGCAAGACAAAGAGTTGCAATATGGCATCTTTTGACCCCATAGTTGAAGAAGAGATCCTATTGGGCACCAGGTCAGAGAAAACCTATCTACAGGAGCATCCCGAAACTCAGGAGAATCTTGCTTCATCTTCTGAGGCTGTTCTAATGCAGCATGTCTCTACGGAGGACATCCCTTCTACATCATTACCAGTTGTGGAACCAACTCCTCCTAAATCGACAACAGCCGACAAAGACAAACAACAAGTCCGCTTCGACAAAGTTTTAAAGAAGTCTTCCCCCTGTGGACTTGAGAAGCCATATAACTTTGATATATTGGCTCAATTGGCCAACACATCGGCCAGGCTATCCATCTACGAGATCTTACGTCTCTAGAGACTCGAGAAACACTGAGTGAGGCTTTGATGCAGGCAGAAACTTGCCTAACTCTTCTCAAGAAACCGTAATCAGAACATGTCTCTTGTCTCCACTGTCACAGTGTGCTGGAATTAATTCCAAACATTACCTTCACACAAGATGACAAGTTGTTGGAAGACAATCGACATGACCGTCCTCTTTACTTTACAGGATATGTCGACACCATGAAGGTCGACCGTATTCTGATAGACCCAGGGTCAACACTTAGTATCATGCCGAAGATGATGTTAGATGCTCTAAAGATTCCAGAGCATAGCCTCTCTGGCACTATCACCACCATCCTGGGATTCAACCAGGGAAGAAGTGAACCTTTAGGCAAGATACGCTTAAAACTCCAAATTGGCAATCTTCGCACGAAGGTGATCTTCTACATCATAGATAACCATGGTTGCTCTTACAATGCTCTTCTGGGGAGACCATTCCTTCATGAACACAACATTGTTCCTTCTACTCTCCATCAATGCTTTAAGTACGTTGATGACAATGGAGAGGTCCAAAAAGATGTTGCGGATCTCTACCATTTTAAAGGCGTTGAAGCATATTGCAACGACGCTCGCATGTACAAAGAAGAGTTTATGAAGGTAGTACTGGCCATGGATGTTGAGAAAGAACAAGAAACAGTGCCCAATGACACTCTCATCATACCTGTCAAAGGGCGTGTCTCTTATCCTCAATCCTCCAAAGCACTGGCTATTCACCTGTCGGCCCGGAAGCAATCAACTGTTGGTAATCAAAGTCAAAAGGAGCTCACCTCTTCTGAGCCACTAGTTATCGACCTCCGTCGTAACAAAGATAAAAGGGAGCTCACCTCTTCTGAGCCACTTGTTATAGACCTCCGTCGTAATAAGGATAAAAGGGAGCTCACCTCTTCTGAGCCGCTTGTTATCGACCTTCGTCGCGACAAGTCTAATCCTCCTTCCTCTTCTTCTCCTCCTCTTGTAATAGATCTGACCAAGCCTATTAAGGCTAAAGGTCTTGTTGTAAATACAGATGTACAAATAAATGAAAAAGCATCTACTTTCCACTATACTGATGTCATTTATCATACTAAATGCTATTTGAATATGCTAGAGACTTTCAGTCATTTATAATAGGGGTCGTGCAATCCCTTCAGACAGAGGTATTATTTGAACATCCAGATGACTCATATTTTGTTGTCTCTTCTCGAAAGAGAGGCGAGAGTCCAATACTTTCTAGTAAAGGGCCAGAACAAAAATTCAGCTATACGGATAATAACAAAAGTAACGATATGGGGCGTCTCCAACTTCGTCGTTATAGTCAACAATCAAAAGACATCATCCGAAAGATGGGTTATGACTTCAAGAATGGCCTCAATTATGGTAAGGGTAGACGAACTCCTATCCATACGGTTGTTCCGAAAGGAAAATCAGAAATATACTACAGTAGAATAAAAAGAGGTCTCAGATATACTTCACCTTCGGTCTTATCTCCAGAAGTCTCCGAATCTGATAATGAAGAGCGCTCTAACTCTTCTAATTCCAGATCATGGGATTCTGACACCAGCATTGGTCAAGTTCATCGATTGATCGTATCTTCTAACATGGTCTCCGCTGAACTCCCAGAAGGCTATGACGAAGATATCGAAGAAAATCTCGAAACAGATCCTTGGGTTCAATGAATGGATACCCAATGGGAACTCCGATTCGAACAACGAGAACCTCCTACCGAAGATCAATTAGTTCAAATTGATGTAGGAGAAAATGGGTCATCTCGTCCAATATTCATCAACAAGAACCTCCCAGAGGCGGATAAGCAAGAATTAATTCTTCTTATTCAAGAATACATTGATGTCTTTGCTTGGAGTTATGAAGACATGCAAGGTTTAGATCCCGAAGTTGCTACTCATAAACTGAATATTTTGTCTAATACAAACAATTCAAATAGCAGCAAAGGCAATTCAAGCTAGAAATGATGGATGCAATTGATAATGAAGTCAAAAAGCATATAGCTTGTGGCTTTATTCGAGAAAAAAAACATCCTGATTGGGTAGCCAACGTTGTCCAAGTCTTAAAGAAAACTGGCAAAGTTTTAGTTTGTATCGACTTTCGGGATTTTAATGAAGCTTGTCCAAAAGATGAGTTTCCTCTCCCTGTAACAGATGTCATGATCGACAACACTTGAGGGTTCGAAAGGATATCCTTCATGGATGAATTTTCTGGATACAATCAGATTCGGATGAATCCTGAAGATAATAAACATACTTCTTTCCGCACTCCTCACGGAGTCTACTACTACACTGTGATGCCATTTAGTCTCAAGAACGCTGGTACAACTTACCAACAAGCTATGAGTACCATCTTTCAAGATCATCTGTGTAAGGCTGTCGAATGCTATATCGACGATATTGCTGTCAAGAGTCGTCTAAAGGAAGATCACATCCAAGAATTAAGAACTATCTTTAATTTAGAGCGCCAACATCAATTAAAAATGAATCCCACCAAGTCATTCTTGGGTGTCTCTAGTGGTAAGTTTCTCGGCTTCGTCATTACCTCTAAAGTATACACGTGGATCCTTAGATGATCAAAGCCATTCAAGAGATGTGTCCTCCACGCAACTTAAAAGAGCGACGAGGATTCCAAGGTAGACTTGCGTACATCAGGAGGTTCATTTCAAATATGTCTGGACGCTGTAGACCGTTTACTCAGTTAATGAAGAAGGGTGTATCTTTCATCTGGACCGAAGAATATCAATAAGCATTTGATGATATAAAGCGGTATCTGATGAACCTACCAGTTTTGGTGCCACCAATCTCAGGCATACCATTCTTAATATATGTTCGTGCTATGGATCATTCATTGGGTGCTTTACTTGCTAAGAAGAATAAAGAAGGCCATGAACAAGCTATCTACTATCTTAGTCGTACTATGATTGGTGCTGAACACTGTTATAGTTCGGTTGAGAAAGTATGCCTAGCTCTTATGTTTGCTATTTAAAAGACTCGGCATTATATTATTGGCCAAACCATTCACGTCATTTCCTGAGTTAATCCTCTTCAGGTACTGATGAAGAAGTCCAACACACTCAATTCTGGACTGGCTACATGGGCCATTCTGCTAGCCCAATACGATATGGTTTATGTTCCATAAAAGTCTGTTAAGGGTCAAGCACTGGCTGACTTTTTAGCAGCTCATCCTGTTCCGGAGACATCTAAGCTTTATGACAAAATTCCAGATGAAACATTGGAATCAAACATAATCTCTGAAGAATTTCCTACCTGGCGTCTGTTCTTCGATGGAGCATCCCGGATCGGACAAAATGGGACTATTGTTGCAGGAGTTGGAATTGTTCTAGTCTCCAGAAGGATTAGCTATCTAAATAGCTTATTCCTTAGACCAGCCGTGCTCTAACAATGTGGCTGAATACAATGCCTTGCTTATTGGACTCCAGTTAGCTAAACGATTGGAGGTTGAATATCTTGAAGTCTATGGTGATTCTAAACTGGTTGTCAATCAGGTTAGAGGAATATACGAAGTTCGCCATCAAGATCTAGTGCCCTATCATGAAGCAGCGATTTACATGGCTAAATCATTCAAGGGTTTCTTTATTGAATATGTCAGATGAGCTTGCAACACTGAGGCAGATGCTTTAGCTAAGCTTGCAACAGTCTTAGCAATTCATGTCAAAAGACAACAAATGGTTGTTGTTTCCAACAGAGAGTTGTTCTGCATTGAAAACAATCGCAACTTTAAGTTCAGTATCTTCGCCGAAGTCAATGTTATTAATGAAGATTAGAGAACTCCGTTCATCGACTTCGTAGTTCATGACATACTCCCTGAAGATCCTAAGGAGGCCACAAGTATTTGTCGATGATCTCTTCGATTCTACTATAATCAGACCACCAAGACTCTCTATCGACGGACTTATGACGGCCTACTTTTACTCTGTCTTGCTGGTAATGAAGCGAAGCAGGTATTGCATGAAGCTCATGATGGTGTCTACAGAGCACATCAACCCGGCCCTAAACTACAGTATCGTATCCGACGAATGGGTTACTACTGGCCCTCTTTGGTATCTGATGCCATCGAATATGCAAGAAAATATCGAGCCTGTCAAATCCATCCAGACTTCATTCATCAATCGTCGGAATTCCTTCATCAGACTGCTGCTTCTTGGCCTTTTGAAGCTTGGGGTATGGATATTATAGGTCCTATCAATCCTCCTTCTTCTAAGAGACATTGGTTTATACTATCAAAAACTGATTATTTCTCCAAGTGGGCTGAAGCTATACCTTTGGCTGAAGTCAAAACCAGCAGCGTCATCAACTTTTTCAAACACCATGTTATTTACAGATTTGGTGTACCTCGACGAATCATTCACGACAATGGACCTCAGTTCATCAGTCAAAAGTTCACCAGGTTCTGTGACGATCATCTGATTGATAATGTTGCCTCTACAGCTTACAACCATGCTGCTAATGGCTTGGCTGAAGCCTTCAACAAGACTATTATTAAGATCCTTAAGAAGTTTGTGTCTACTAACAAACGAAATTGGAGTCAAAAGCTTGGAGAATGTCTATGGGCCTACCATACTACGGTCCGCAACCCCGCAGGCTGTACACCTTTCTCTCTGGTATACGGTTGTGAAGCAGTTCTACCTCTGGAACTTCAAATTCTATCTTTGAGAATTTCCATCGCTAACGAACTTACTACAGAGAACAATGATCTTCTTCGTCTTCAAGAATTGGAGGCGCTTGACGAGAAGCGGCTATTGGCTCAACAACATATTGAGTTGTATCAAGCCCGCATCTCGAAGACTTTTAACCGCAAATTTAAAGTCAGAGCCTTTCAGAAAGGAAAACGTGTCTTAACAGTCAGACGTCCTATGACTATGACTCACATGAGCAAAGGCAAGTTTGATACGAAATGGAAAGGGCCTTATATCGTGAGTAAAGTCTTCTCAAGTGGAGCCTATCAACTCACAGAGCTGGACGGTCGAGTTGCGATGATGCCTATCAATGGAAAATTCCTTAAAAACTACTATGTACAAATGCTAAAGAGGTTTCTTGTAAATATGACAAAGTAATTCATAAATGTTTTCATTTATTTCATCATAAACGATATTACATGATATCAAGGACGAGAATCATTATCGCCCTTTTTAAAGACAGGACGAGGACCACTGCCGTCCTTTTCAAAAATATAGTCGGCAAAAGAGCTGAGGACATCCTTGCTCGATGTCACTAGAAATGCGCAAGCGGCCATCCTCATAGCCTCCTCTTCTTTAGTATTCCTTGGCTCAACTAGGAAGTCCAAGATATCCTGTGGCGGCTTGGGTGCAGACGAACCTTCGTCCGCCTCCGTCTGCTTTGGCTGGGTTGGCTCGGCTGGACGTTCCTCAGCGACTTCTTCGATCTTTGGGACGATCTTAGCCTTCTTGGATGCATCTTCAGATGACATTTTGTGTTAAAATTGAAACTGATCATTCCATCTAAATTTCTGTTCTATTTATAGGCAGAGATTCTTGAGATAGTCTATTACGAGAACCGAAGCGACGTGTTCTTCACAACATTCACTCATTTTTTTACAACGGTTCATCCGTTCATTCCATTCATCCGACGGTTCATCCGTTCATTCCATTCATCCTACAGTTCATCCTTCGCTCCATCCAATTGACTGTTCATCCGTTCATCCCGATGATTCATTTCGTTCATTCATTTTGACGACTCATCCGTTCATCCATATCAGCAACTTGTTACGTATTGATTACCTCTAATTAAGTTGTCTACCGAAATAATGATATTCAAAAAAATTATATTCTGTCATGTCCACATTACCTTTGAGCAGATATAAGGAATATAATTATTTTCTAAATTACAAAATATATCATGTCCTGAACCTCTGAATATATTTTCTTTCGCTATTATTTATATCTGTAACAGGATATGCAACAAATAATAGATCCACAAAATAATGTCTTTTCATTGATTTATTAATAAAGGTGAAAGATATTACTAAAAGACATATTGCAAAGAAGAAAATACAAAAAGTTTTATTTCATTCAGCCGGAGGGGTCATAAGATCAGTAATCTGTTGCTTCAAAATTTGGAGCCGTTCATCACGAGAATCCAGCACTCGTCTCCTAGCCTCTGCCATTCCAGATTCAGCATCGAATGTTGGCAAGGTGACTAATCGGCGAGCAATTTCAACCTGATGAAACTTAAAGAATTCATTCTTCTCATGGGTCAGAACGTCCAATTGCTGAACTACGACCTGATGCTGTGTGGTCTCTTCTTCAATAGCAAATTGAACGACTCTCAACTCCTCTTGAAGCCGAGCGAACTCTGCCTTCAAATCAGCAACCTTCTTCTCATTTTCCCTAGCAGTAAACGCTACTATATTGAGCTGAGAATCAAACTCTGAAGATTTCACGGCAAAAGTGTCCAAGAAATTCTTAAAATCAGCTTTCGAGACCTCAGCTTCTTGAACCATTCTCTAGAATTCGGCAATCACGAGCGGCTCTACTTCCCCTCGATTAAGGTCTTTTTAAATCTTGATTGATTCCTCCAACTCATCCAACACATGTTCAAGATAAGCGGCCTGAGCCGTATCACCTTGATCCCGGATGCCGTCGATCAGGTAGGAAGTTAGACTTCTGACAGTATTGAAACCAACATTTTCTTTCTCCATTATCCTTTTCACTAAAGGTCCTAATGAAGTGAAGAAAAAATTGGTGAAGGAACCAAATACAAATTTGTTGGTAGCCACTGCACTAGGTGTGGCAGCTACTCCTATAGAAGCTTCAACAGCGGATGCCTATGAAGATGGAAGTTCAGCATCTCGAACATTGGCCGTAGCCTCTTTTGACATGGGAACCATGGTGGAGATGGTTGCCCATCCCGGATGTTCTTCTGCAAAATCAAATGAACAACATCAGTTTGTTGTCACTAAAGGCTATCAAAAAAGATCAAAATGAAGGCAACTTACCAACGCTTGGTTTGGTGACAAAATTGTCATTTAGTGAAATAGGCTGGAGCTTCGTAAAAGTAGTTTCAGACATTACTGCATGACTACTTCCCGCTTCGGAGCCACCTGATAGATGACGGCTGCCACTAGCTATCACCTCTGTCTGGACCATGTCAGTGCATGCCGGAAGAACTGTAGGAGGTTGGATTCCTGCATGGGTAAAGGTTAAAACATCAGTCATTTGATCTATAAATAAAGATTATCAAAATCAATCAATACCTCTTTGATCGGTGACAATAGCTTCTTCCGGTGCTACTTTATTAGCAGCATTCTTCCCTTGTGATGCCTGGTCAGCAGCATCCTCTTCTGAGATTATGTTGTCATTAACATCCTCTATCGGTGTATCCTCGTCATCTGCTTCCTCTTTTTGTCCTTCCTCATCATCAGTTGCATCGACTGGATCTATGTCATGGAAGCCAAAGTCATATCCATCCGGAGCTTCGATCATTAGTCGATCTTGCTCAGCACGACGCAAACTTGGTGTAACTAGAGGATCAGCTGCTCTCATTTTAAGTATAGGAGGCGGCACTACTTCAAGTGACAATTCTGACTCATTGATCATAGTCAGAGCTGCAGTCATTTTTCCTACTTTCGTAGCCTCATTGCTCGTCTCCGTAGTCTCTCCGCCTGCAGTTCCTTCTTGTGTATCTATCATCTGCTCAGGCTCAAGAAGAGGTGTAGGAGAAGGCATCCTAACCCTAGCGGTAGCACTAGCCAAGGCCGATGTACGGAGGGGTATCGGGAGAGTGTTTGCTTTTTTTTCTGAAAGCTATTTTCTTCCTACATAGAGGCTCTTCAGGACTCTCTACATCTACAGCTTGTGTCTATCTTTGGATTAAGGTGGGAGTCGTCGCTTCCTCTCTGTGAGTTGACTTAGCCTGTTGTCGAGACTATGATCGGGTAGTGACCCTTTCTGAAGAGTCAATGGCTGTTTTCTTCTTAGAGACAGGAGAAGATAGTTCTTCTGCCTTTTTTTTCTTCTCGTTGATTGGAGAGTTTCCAACCTTTAGAGAAACCCGTAGCGGTTCATAGACTTTTTCAGGGAAATTAGCCTCCCTTGAAGCCTCTAAAGGCGCATCAGCAGGTTCGTGTTCTTCATCATTTCCGGGAGGTAGTAGAATAGGTGCCCCTTTCCTAAAATGTGTCACCGTCGCAAAGCTGTCCGTCAAATTGAAATTCTCAACAAAAGTATTTGCTGACGTATAGAAGATTGAGTAAGTGTACAGCATGTGCGGGCCTCGGTCGTTCTTTGTGGGCATAGAGAATGTTGTCTTCGTATCCCAGGCATTGTAATAGGCCCAAGCACGGGCTCCATCAATCAAGTAACCTTTTTCCTGTAAGCAAGTCATGGCATTGCCAACATAGAATTGGTCGTAGCCGAATTGACGTGCTAAACGACTTGGAAGATAAGGTTCAAGATAACACTCGTCTTCGAATCGATATACCAGATGCGATGGCTGAATCATTCTCAGCCAGTCAAAGGGTGTATGGCCCAAAGGCGGCATTCTTACCGAGCCGACGAGGTTCGTTGACATATATTCGTAACCAGTTGGAGGGGGAACACAGTAAAAGTTTCATCCCTTGTCGATATTCAGAGCTCGCCGACAGTCCTTCAAAGTAGTATAAACCTACTTGCATCCGGAGTATCTTCTTAAGAAACTGCCGCTTATCGCCTCCATGGCAGGGTTCATCAGAGAAGGATGGTGTAGAATCAGCCATCCAAATAAATAAGTATATGGAAGTTCTAGCCGAGGGAAATATCCCTTTTCGCCCTTTTCTCGGATCATTGAGTCAACAATGATACGAAGTTCGGTGTTCATCCTGTACGTCATTGCTGATAACAAATCCATCCGGTAGCCAAAAACTAGACGCACGGCAGCAAACAATACGCCGCGATGGAAGTGGTCAACTGCACTGGCCCCGGGAATAACATATCGTCGAAGCCAGTAAGTAAGGAAACCTGCCAGTTGGGCTTCTTTCGACATGGGTCTGTAACCCATCCTCTTAAATCTCTCGATGATGTCTCCTTCCCTGAAATGAGGGTACTGAAGATCATCTTTGATCATGATGTCCATCTCCTTGTGCATCTCTATCAACTCTATCACCTCGCTATTGCTAAGCAGTTTGAAGAAGTTGGGGTTGCAGTTCTCATGTTCCTTAGTTTTCTTCTCAATAATGTGGTTAAAGAAAAGATACGGCAACCACTTGGTTGAATAGCAAGTGCCGGACGTGCCACTCTTGTAATACAGAGAACAAATCTTATAATGGCATAGTAGCTCTTCGAAGACAGCTACCATGTCGGCATTTTCCTTGCGTAGATTGTCCAATTCGTCATTCGTCGGGACAAACTCTTCGTATGGGATATCCTCCTTCGGCAGATTAGAGATGTATTTCATTTCATGCAAGGCTAAGCCGATTTCGCCATGTGGCGTCATGAAGGTCCCGGTTCTGTAATTATATCTTTCCGCCAACACAAGGAATAAATATGGATTTGGGGAAAACCTATAGACAGTGGCGTACACTGCCTGATACAGTTCAATTTCTTTGAGCTGACTCTCAAATTTGACCAATATCCAATTGGCCACGCAGATCCATCTTTTATTCTCCGGGTTCACAAGACCTGTCAACCGCAGATCATGGTCCGGACATCTCCCTTCTACCTTTGCAAACTCATTTGCAAATATTGTGGTCCTCGCTGGCAACAACAGGGAAGAATCTTCCGGTGGGATGCAACCGAGTTTTAGTCCTCGGAGCAAGGAGCAATGTCGTTCAGAAGAGCTGTAGAATATATCATTATTGTCTGGCCCTTTCTTAACATAGATGTTACCCACTCGGGCCTGCTGCAGTAGAGTTATGTCCCACTCCATCTTTCTGGGATAGCTCGTAAAAGCGTATCTGGACAGAGGAAGACATCTTGAGATCTCTGTCAGATATATTATTTTCTCGCCCCTTTGGAAGATTCTCTGTTCCATACGAGGCCTCGGATGTGAATTCTTATCAAAAGCCTCACCGAACAAAAACAGAGGTTTCTTGTGTGTGACAGTATCAGCGGTCTGTAGAGGTTGCCCGTTCATCAAACATAATAAGGTCTCATTATCTTGTGCAATCAAGACAGCCTGCAGAGATAATGGTAAAGCATACTGAGGAAAGGAGACATGTGAAAGATCTTCCTTGAACTCTGACTCGGACAGAGTTCTTGCAAGAACCTCGTAGTTTGGGTCTTCTCTGAGGTTAACCGCATTGATGAAGAGACAAATACCAGTATCTGCAAAAGAAATTAAAAAGTTCTTCAATGAATTTCACACACAATTCGTCCAATTGCACTGCGTGCACAATCTGTCTGATTGCGCCAGCACAGCCTAGTTGCACAAAACATCCGATTGTGCCAGTATAGCCTAGTTGCACAAAACATTCGATTGCGCCAACACAGCCTAGTTGCATAAAACATCAGATTGTGCATTAATGCGCAAATCGACGGATTGTGCTAAACATTCTGTCAGCGCTCTCTAACCGATTGGACAAAGACACAGTTTTCATAATAATGAAAACTGTTGTACATGCGGCCAAAACCCTAAACAGGGTGGCGCAAGTGGTTGAAAATACCATCAATCTTTAAAAAGAGAGAGGCATGAAGGTTCAAAATCATCAAAAACCCTAAAAAGGGTTTCGATCATTGTCCATCATTCACCTTGAAGAGCGGGGTAGCCGGTCTCATGACGAGATACTCACGGTGCAACACGAGTTGAAGGTTCGGCAGGAGCTTTTCCCTTCTCAGCGGTCGATCGTTTAGGTGCCATGCGTGTCGACGACGAGAGGAGGAAGAAGAAGTCGGATTAGGAGAATCACAAATGCTCAAACGCTCGGAGGAGTTTTTCTCTTGAGAATTCAAAAGCAAGTAAAACTTAAAAGAACGAAGGAGGAAACTATGTATAGTTTCTCACAGAAACCTAACAGTCACCTCCGATTATGCCGAGAAAATCGGAATTAATTCCTCCAAACGCGTAGACCTAAGCGCAACTTGATTTCAAATTTGAAATTCAAAGTATTTCGAAACTTTGACTATTTTTCAAAATTTTAAAACTTTGAAGGGGGGCTTGTAAGTCTTAAAAATCAAGTTGCACCCATCAAATAGTGCACAGAAGTCCAAACTGCGCACCCATTAATGAACAACGCTAACATGAACAGCGCCAAAAATCAATCGCACGAGACTGAACCACGCCGCTGCCCGAGCGCGCTATGCTGATGTGGCAAAGCCATTATTACCTGACAAGAAAATCAAATCTACTGACAGTCTGGCAGCCCGAAAAGCGAGAAGTCTGCTCGTTTCCCGTACCGTACCGTATTCTAGGACAGCAGTCCAAATCCTAGCTCGGTCCAGCTGTCAAAACCCCAGCGCGGTCCAACTGTCCAAATCCTAGCACGATCCGGTTGTCCAAATCCCAGCGCAAGCCATTGATCAAAGCTGAGCGCAGTCTGAAGCTAGCGCTATTCAAGTGGCGCGATCCATCAAGCTTTTTGAAGATAACTGACATTTATTATGTGGCTTATATGCCATCAATTGCTCGCCACGTGGCAACCGCCTGTACAAAACCAAGCATATTTTAATCAAATAATGCCACGCGTCTAAATACAGTTAGCCTACGATCGAGCAACTGTCCAAAGGCCAGAGCAGTTTACAGTCTGCGCAGTGTGTCACTGGCGCAGTCCATTGTACGCATTCCAGAATAACTACAAAACAGTGATTTCTAGAACTCTATAAATAGAGTTTCAAGTTCTTCATTAAAGGAGATCAGATCATTTTCGAGATCATCAGAGATCATAAGTTTTTGTCCAAGTGCTGCTTCTTTCTTCAGAGGTTATCATCTTCAAAGTTCACATAGTCCAAGGGATAAAGCGATCGTCTTCAGATCGGATTCCTAAAGTTGTACTTTTCCAGAATGCATTGTACTTTTGTACTAATTCTTTAAAGTTTATGAAATAAAAACTTTTGTTTTTGCAAACACATGCATCACCTTTTTTTATATTATATATCACAGTTTATATGGCATGGTGTTTTCCTGTATCTTGTTATGTACCGCTGAGGACCTGGTTATCTCTCCAGGATTAGACGACTTCCCGCAGGAGTACGGAGCGCTTTGGATCCTTCATACATTGATGACGAGGCAGTTCCTACTGATTTCTAGGCTATTCCTTATTTGAGACATTAGTGGATATTTTTACATCTTTTTTCTTTATATTTTGCGGAGGTTGGACTCCGATCTTGTGAGACTATTTTTATAGTTGTTTGGAGTGAGTATGTTCACCCGGCTATCTTTTGATATACTCATTTATTATCTGGACTTTATTATCTTCTGTGTTGAGCTGTGATGAGATTAGATTATATTATTCTGGCCTGTGATGATTTATTATACAGCTTATGTACGTATACGTAGATTCCATATATTGGAGTATTCTTCGTATATGTGCAGCTGCCATGTTCACGTACTCTGTCCTATGTATTTTGGGACTGGGGCGTTACATGTTTTTATGGTGGCCCATGTAGGTCTAGAAAATATTGTTGGGATACACAATTGTGCCCAAGAAGCCTGCATATAGAAATAGGAACAATATCTCATCCAGAACTACTATCTCCCTTGACTTCTAATCTTTTCGAAATTCCATTGATTATTTGATTTACCTCATATTTAATCTCTCATAATATCGTTATATTCTTCCTCGTGCCAACAGTATGAATGTAAGGAGCGGACGCACTTCCACCTTGGCCATCACCTCTGAAAATGCGACCACCCAAGAGGAACAAAATCCTCCGATGACTCTGGTGACACCATACAAGCCAGGACAGTCGCAGCCTACTACGATGCCAACGATAGTAAATCTAGAGATTGTGACACCCCCAGTCAGCCAGGCTGGGCAGACCACTACCGTACCACCGGAAGGGAATATACCACTACCTCCACCACCACTATTCCCTTAGCAGTTTCCATCACAGTCAGGACCACAGATGCCTCTACCATCGACCGATAGGAGCCCTACTTCCCAGTTCATGTATGCCATGATGCAGGCTTAGTGGCAGCAGACTGAGCTGATGAGATAGACTATGATGACAGTATTGGCTAGACCTCTACTCCGGCAACGGTACCAGCACCAGCACTGACTCTGCATCCTTATGAAGGCTCTGTCAAGAACTTTACAGACATGAACCCCAAGCCCTTCAGAGCAACGAAGAAGCCACTAGAGGTGTCATAATGGATTATTAGTACAAAGAAGTTATTGAATGCATCCCAGTTGCCCGCTTGGATGACAGTAGTAGATCTACTACTAGATGATAATGCCCACCATTAGTGGAAGGCAGAAGAAAGACGACTAGGTACTGGGATCACCTGGAAGGAGTTCTATGATCTATTCTATGAGAGATTCTTTTCCATCCAGGTTCGGGACGGTCTATACGACCAATTCCTTCATCTGAAGCAAGGAAATATGACGGTTGATGAGTATGACTCGTAATTCAACCGCCTGAGTAGATTTGGAGCGGGACTGATCCCGACAGAGCTAGAGAAGGCAAGGAGATTCCATCAGGGTCTTGAACCAGAGCTCAAGTCATATACGACTACCCAGTCTCGAGTCTCCCATTCAGCTTTCTTGGAAGAAGCTCGTGCTCAGAATATTCTTCGTAGGGAGCAGCAGCAGACATCTTGACGTCATACCCCAGCAGTTACACAAGCCCGAGCTACACAGGGAGGACCTATCAGAAGGACCACATGACAATACCAGAAGAGGACTATACCCTACCGGAAGACCACTTTCCACTTTTATGGAAAGAAAGGTCACACCATAGATGATTGTCGTCTTCGTTTAGGATTATGTATGAGGTGTGGATCCGGACAACACTTGGCCAGAGATTGCTCCGAGAAGCGAGCACTAGTAGAGGCACATCAGGCCTTGAGGCCTAGAGCTTCAGAAGCCCTAGCTCCCCGACCAGCAGCAGGAGCACCTCGCCCACCATTGCCTTCCCAAGAAGCACAGTACAACAAGGCCAGAGCTCAGAGTATAGGACAAAATTATGGGCAGGCATTCTCAGTTGCTATTGAGGATATAGAGACAGAGGCAGAGATCATAGCAGGTATGGTTTTAGTTGCTTCATTTTCTACCATTACATTGTTTGATACTAGAGACACTTTTTCATTCATAACTACTAGTTTTCCCACTAGACACATCATTCCCATCACACTCTTATCTAAAAATATTAAAATCCTCACAGGAGGAGGAGTTGTACCTCATAGTAGTGTTTGTAGACTTTGACCTGTAGTGATACGTAGTAGAGAGATGAAAACACGAGTTCCTGTATTTCTTATGCCGATATTTGACGTGGTTCTCGGAATGGACTGGTTGAGCCAGCACTTTGCTTTTATAGACTGCCATAGGGGCAGTATCATCTTTAGACCATCGAACATGATGAAATTTGAGGTCACCAAAGAAGAAAGAGAGAGTTGTGATGCACCCACATTGGGGACTCACATGATGATGCAGGACACCCCTCAGTACCCTGTTATTACTTAGTTCGAGGATGTGTTCCCCGAGGATTTGCCAGGACTGCCACATGACCGAGACATTGAGTTTTTTATTGAGCTTGTTCCCGGAGACAAGCCTATTTCATCTCGAGTGTATCGTCTGGCACCCAAGGAGTTGGTAGAAATGAAGACGCAGATTGACACTGTTTTACTTAACAAAATGCCTACTAAGTCTTTTGAAAGAAAACGAGAAAAAGTATACAAAAGTACAAGTAGATTCTGGGAAGTATTGCTATGGATGTCTGATCTGAGAACGATCACTTTGTTCCTTGGACCACACGATGATGATGAAAAGAACTGCTTGGAGAAGAACAACTGGAAGAACTAAGTTACCAGAAAGGTATCGACACAATGGCATTGATGGCACAGTCGAATGCTTTCCTGCTTTGCTTCACCATGTTCTTGAGAAAAAGTTGAAGAGAAATGCTCTGGAAAATTACTTTGCTCTGAAAGTCTCTGGGCTCCAAAATATTGTCTCTATTTCTTTAAAAAAAAGTCTTTATATAGGCTTGTCTTCTGTGCGTAAAAAGCATCAATTTTGAGTCTATACGCAAGCTACTAGGACAACTGTCACCCACGTACAGAAATTTACCTCTACGCATGTTGACATATGTTCCATTACTTCAGCAAAACAAGGATAACATGTTCCTACGTCCTCGAAAAATGTGGCATGAAAGCCACGTATACAAGCCACGTTCCCACATAATCAGGAAAATCTGAGCGTAAAATAGCTCCAAGTAAGCTTCCTGCGTAAAGTGGCTAAGAAATAGCCTTGAGCGTATAGTTAGCTCAAATAAACTCTACGCACATATAAAAAAGTAGCTAAGATAGACTTGAGCGTAAAAAACTCAAATAACTTTCATGCGTAAAGGAAGTTGTTTCTCGAGCGTAAAGTAGCCCATTTACACAAATGATCCTGGGTTAGTGTGAAACGATCTTCTTGGCTTCTATGCAAATCTTTGTCAGAAAATCAATCTGTTAGAGCAATATCAATCGCGCATTTAATGCGATGTAGACAGCCTGTCTTATGCGTAAAGTCTGAGGATGGCTTTTGCGTAGAGCAACTTACGTAGAGTCTGAGGATGGCTTTTGCGTAGAATCTGAACTTCTATGACTTGGTCCTTTATAAAATATGATAAAAATATATCATAATTTATTTTTGCTTCTATTAGACCCCCTTCAAAGTTTTCAAATTTTTTCTAAGATTTGAAATACTTTGAACATAAGCGTAAAATCCGGGATAACCAACAATCATCCGTATAGAGTTCGGGATACCCAACAGTCACCAGCGTAAACTTCGGGATACCCAACAGACACTTTGAGAATTGAAAACGATTTCAAGTTTTCTATAAATAGAATCCCAATGGTAGAGAGAGAACTTTAATCATCTCTTTCATTCTCAATTCTTTCTGTTCTCATCTTCGAAATCTCAGTTCAAGTAAATGGCCCCCAAGAGCAAGACAACTGCCGGTGCGAAGGGCAAGAAGCCCGTTGTTGCTTCGTCGACGGCTGAACATGCGGAGACCACCGTTCCATCATCGGAGGCGACCCCAAAGACTAATCCCGCTGTGGCTCCGGCCATGATAGGGAGAGACCCTATCTATTTTGGATGTGGTTTCGTCGGAGAAGAAGAAGAAGATAAACCGAACAAAAAACCTCAAATCTTATGCTCGCGTTTATACGTGTCAGCGTAGAGAAGGGTCAACAAAATACGCCCACGTCTATATGTGCCAGCGTAGAGAAGAAATAGAAAAATACGCCCACGTCTATACGTGTCAGCATAGAATGTTAATCACTAAATACGCCCACGTCTACACGTGCGAGCGTAAAAGCTCAAAATATGCCCACGTTATACGTGCGAGCGTAAAATCTAAAAATATGCCCACGTTATACGTGCGAGCGTAAAATTAAAAAATACATAAGTCAAAAGATTATCCTATTTCCTCTTTTGTTCATAAAACTCATGTATAGTCATTTGCGTAGAGTTTTGAATTTGTATAGAGTTTATTTTTGAATTTTTTTTTACTAACTTATTTTTTCTTTATTGAACTTCTTTTGTAGTGAACTTGGGGCCCATCCTCTCTCTGAGGTGTTTGGCTCACCAGTTAGCATTTCGAGATCAAATTATCTGGAGAATTTATCCTATGTCTAGTTCCCACAAACTGACAAGCAGTATCCCCATGAAAGACATCAACTAATAGCTGCTCAAGGAGATAGAATGTTATTGTCTCTGATGAACGGGGAACTAATGGCATCGCTGGATGGCCAACACTATCTGAAGCCTTCATTCATGTTCGAGGATGCAATTGACTTCAAATCCCAGACAAATCCCAAGAAGGAGTCTTGGGTGTTCAAATTTGGGAAAAGGACGATGTATCTTCCCACAATGCTAAGAGATTATCCTATTTCCTCTTTTGTTCATGTTACTCATCCGAGACGGATGATCTGGAATCTGACTCCCAACAGTCATGGAAGACCAGGAAGAATCATATTCAAGAGAGGTGAGGATCAAATGGGATAACATACCAGTACTCCTAGCGGTGGTGTCATTCTTTTCTTTCGTTTACTGCCTGGATTCACACCAAGCGAGGGTTCAGCTCTGATCCAACCAGTACAGATACCAATGTTCATAAACAAGTTTATGAACGCCTCAATGCTATATCCCCAGGTCAACCCTAGGATTCTAGGGTTGATGACCCCTCACAATAAGAACTGGGTTCAACTCAGTGCTTGGGTCATGAAGAACTTCGAAACAGAGCTACGAGCCATTTGGCTATTTGAAGCAGTAGCCTCCAGAAGTCAAGGCATACCAATGAATGATAACTTGTTCTTAGCTTTGATGGAGTTGTATATCAGCTCGACAGGGACTTTTGCAATCCCAATAGGCAAAATTAGTTTTACACTGCATGAGAAGCAACTCATTTCCAAGCTGCCAATGGGGGAAGCTCCATACGAAGAATACGTTCCCTCCGACCAGGAATTAGCAGAGATAGCCAGAAAAATCCTAGTTTAGTCAAAGTATATCAAGAATTAATGTGCCATTATCTGATTTGCACCACTATGTATGAAAGTGGATCACATTTGGCATACATCAATAAATGGACAACATATCTATTGTATCATAAGAATAGGATATCCAAGGATGACAAGGAGAGATTCCAAGACAACAAGGCTCAACCCATCAACCCTTGTTCAATAATTCCTTCGGATATGATAACCAATTGGATGATTACATATAAGTCTTCGGACAAGTATTTGACCACCAAGACTGGGGAATTCCCTACAGGGACTGAAGCATTGAGCTATCTGAAACATGGAAGTCGAAAGCTCTCAAAGGAAGCTTTGCTGGCGGGCTCTCTTTCCCTGTGGCTGCGAATATAGGTCATACCAGGGACTGGTACGGTTGACAGAATTTACCGGAACGTACTATGGCCAGCAGTATGTTTGGCGTTCAAGACCAGACTCAGCCTATTACCGGCAATGGTATGTCAGATAAATGTGGGTCTGCGAGCATTTGGTGAAGAGCTAATCAATATTGCTCCCTACCGTAAAGATTTCCCTAGGGTGGAGATGCCCTACACTTATTTAATGGGCTGGCTACTGCATCACAACTGTTGTTTATTGCCACCAGTCCCTGAAAATGATGCGGAGGACTTCCTCCAGAAGTTCAGTAAAGCCACATGGATTGCGACTTCAGTGGCAGATACCCGGACAGTACTGAACTTCTCTCATGGGTAGAATTTCTTCTACATAAGACCACCAGTTCCAGATGGCTGCTTCGGTGTACAATTTGAAGTTATAGGTCGAGAGAGGGCGAAGATACCTGTGCCTATCTTTAATTGGCTGATATACATCAGACCATCACATCTGATGTATAGAATTGAAGACAGCTGCATCTTCGTACCGTATCTGCCCAGTCGGTTCGCTCGTCAATTCGGGTATGACCAACTCCACGTTGGTAATCCCTCCACCACTTTCAATGATCATAGGGAATTAATTGATAGAGCGAGGGCATGGCAATATTTCAGCGCCGGATATATTGGCTCCAAATTTCATGTATCAACCGCCACAAGTTTAACTGAGCTACGAATGCTTCATTCGTAAGCTCATTTTTATGCCTCCATTCGTTCTTTCGCCAAAGACTACAGCATGAAAGGAAGTCTTCGGTGGGAAAAGGAAGGAGATGCCGAAGAACCTGTTATGGTGCCTTCGGACATACCTGATGATGCTACTCAAGATGAATATTTGGAAGCAATCTCTATGGGAGTCGGGGAAACAGCTGCAGGACCCATTACTATTACTACAACCTGGAAAGGAAAATCAGATACAGCTGTTACTCTCCAGAAGAAGAAGAAGAAGGGCACTGTTAAAGGGCCTTCCAGACAGAGAGCCGCTACTCTGAAAAGCGACACCCCTGTCGAGGAGCCTCAAAATATTACATCTTCTTCAGCTCAACCTGGAGAAGGGTCTTCAGCATCCCAACCAGCAGCAACAATAGAAGTTATAGGGGTCCTATCTCCTGGACGTCTCAGCACTTCGTTGTATTTAACTTCGCCACAAAAGGCACAAGCTGTCGAAGACACCACCATGACTCATACTAATGATCTAGAACCCATCCCCTCGGATGAGCCGGCTCTTGAATTAGAAGATGATGACTGGGATATGGATTATGATGCACTCTTGTCACGTCATGCACTAACTCCAGGTAAAGATAAATTACACAGAATTTATACAAAAATATGTATTATAATTTTGCATATTAACTATTTTACTTAATCTTTGTAGGTATCATCATTGTAGCAAAGTTTGTGGCTCCTCCTCCTCCTCAAAAGACTATCCATGAAGAAGAAATAGAGTCTAAAGAAGAGAGTTCTTCTTCAAAAGAAGATTCTGCTTCTAAAGAATGTTCTCCATCTATGGAAATACAAACAGAGCCTGAAGTAGAGGAGGAATTGCCTTCTCTTGCCGAAGAAAGAGAAGAAGAACCAGCAGAAGAAGAAGAACCAGTTGCAGCCGAAAAGCCAGCTACTAATGAATCAATTGCTGCTCAAGAACAGATTGCTGAGGCAACATCAATTGCTGCTACCTGTCCAGCTCAAGTTCATGATACAATTATGTTCGTGTCTAAATCGAACATAGGAAGCAGCACCTCCATGATACCATCTTCTACGACCGAAACTCATCCTCCGGAGATAGCAGAAAAAGTTGTTGAAAATGTAGTCTTGGAGCTCCCTGGAAATCAGTTGGCTATGGTAATGATGACAAATATATCATTAACTCAGCTTGCTACGACAGTAATGACAGCACCTGCCTCCAGTTTTTAAGAGAAAAGATTGGTAGATATTGCCGATACACCAAGCTCCAACGCTGATATGAATCTTTTGGTAGAGATTCATACTGAAACTTTTTACAAGACTTGGGAAGCGTTGATCAAATGGTCTTGAAGAAAGGCCTCAGTTATGAGAGCTTAAAAAGTGCTATTGCTACTACCATAGACAACATAGCAATGTTCAACGATACTGAGAGGGCAGCAGCTCTGCAGAAAATAGTCCAGGGACTTGAACAACCCATCAAGGAATATCTAAGGTTGTCAAGTGGGACTATAGAAAGCATCGTCCAATCCGAGTATGATGCTCTCACCAATGAGTATACAGCTCGAGAAACCACCTTCAAAGAATCTCTTCAAGATTAAAGTAATAAGGTGGCTATGGAGAGGATTTTCTTGAAAGAAAATAAACCTTTATTAGAGCAACATCAGCATGCTTATGACTCCATGAATATCAAAATACATGCACAAAATGATAAAATTCGTGAAGTCGAGGCTGAACTGGCTTGATTAAAGGAGGAGAAGAACCGATGGACGGCAGATAAGGATCAATTCTTAAGGCAAAGTTCCATTTTGGAAGAACAGATCTTTGGTTCTGAATCAAAAATAAAAACCCTTGAAGATGCCAAAGACCAAATGATAGCTACCTTTGCTGAACTCTCTCACCTCTGCACTGTGGAAGCTCGAAGATCTATAGCATACACAACTGTAGTGGGCTCTCATAAAAATGTCTGACAGAGTTGTAGAAGATGATTGAAGATTTATTTGCTCCACCTTAGAAAAAAAATTTGTACTCAATAAAGAATTTTTATCTTCTGCTATTTCTTTTATTTTTCTGATGTACTATTTCCAATCATGAAATAAATAAAATATATTTAAAATATGTGTGAGATAGAAAACAATTATCAGAGGTAATATAGATATGATAAGTTTTTCAAACTCAACAAAGTAGATTATATCTATCCAGAGGTAATGTGGACATGATAGATAACAAATCATGTTTTTCTTTTAGAGTATACAATACTATCAGAGGTAATATGAACATAATAGATCATAATGACTCAAAGAAAATATATTAATATCTATTCATAGGTAATATGGACATGATAGATAAATAAGAAAAAGAAGTATATTTAATATTTATTCAGAGGTAATGAAGACATGATAAATAATAAATATTTTTCTTTTTGAAATCAGCTGGTAAGACAGAAAATCAAAATTCTCTTTTTAGGAGAATAAATAATAAATCATCAGCTTAACCAAACCTTGGTAGCTGGGGAATAAAGAAAAAATTCAAACGTAGTATTTCTTCAAGAATTTACCGTTAATTGACATCATGAGCAAATCTCTATTAGGTTTAGACAACCTATAAGTAACATTAGAGAATACGGTTTCGACTACATAAGGACCCTCCTATTTAGCTTGGAACTTGCCTTTACTTTTATTGTCACGACCCGATCCCAAATTATTAGGTCAAACCGGATCAAGCCCAGCCTGTACCGTTGTGAGACGGCGGCAGTAAGCTGTTCTATATGCAGGTATTCACAACAACATCTATACATTTGTCACAACTCGAATATACGAAAATATTAAAAACTTTTTATTCAAAAATTGATAAGTACAACTGGAAATGAAAGAACTGAAATAAAGTACTGGATTCAAATTAACAAACTCCAATACAATAAAACTAGATAACTGGAAAACAACTAGTTAGACAGTCGGCTCATCAGCCTCTGGTTCTGCGTCCTCCAAGGGGGACTCTGACAACACCATAGAATACAATACCGGGTCATAGTAGCAATTGTACAATAGCTTAGCATCCTCAATGTCACCTAAAAATGTTGGTCTCCAGTCAGGATGGAGCAAGTATGAGTATGTACCTCACATTTCAAATAATAACGGAAAAGAGCAAGCTAAATAGTTGAAACAATATTTTCCAGCAATTTAACAATTTTATACTTGAAACAATGTGATTTGAATATGTAACGTTTATGACCGGCTTGGGTTGTACAATAGCATCCTAGCGACGCGATACGACTTATCCCCGTGTGTAAGAGGGGTAAGCTCGCACAATGCAATATAAGGGATATTGGTCATAAACGCTACACTATTCCTCCAATATCCCCACAGTCAATATCAATCAATAGTTGAACCCTAGGAGAGGGTTCCGTGTAGCAATATGGTTTAAACATGCAACTTGACAATTACTAATTAAAATATAAGATAGCATAACCGATACTTGCCTTTGTTTAATGACTGGAACAGGATGTCGGTACCAGGGAGTAAGTAAAATACGTCCTCAAAACCCTACAGTTGAGAACCCTGACTTAGAACCATAGAGGAAACCATATCTAGGTGTGCTAGTTGCAATTTCTAGAAGCATGTCCTAGTCAAGTTTTTAAGTTATTAATTAATCTACCGGAAATTGTCTAACGTCGCAAACTACGTTCGTTATCATTTTAATTGAATAAGTCTGTTACTGATTAATTGGGAAAAATAGCAATTACCGGTTAATTTGGCAAAACTTTGTATTTTAAATATATATATATATATATATATATTTTATATATATATATATATATATATATATATATATATATATATATATATATATATATATATATATATATAAAACTAAAAAATATATGTATATATATATAAAACTAGGCTTTTTCTTTTAAATGAGAAAACATGAACTTATTAATTATTTACAGAAGTCTTGATTCGTTAACTTAATATGACAAACCCTTATTAGTTTTTATATAAAATAATTAGTACCCATTTTTATTATGCGCCTAGCTACGCCAACAACCAACCCAGAAAAAAAGTAGAAAATCTACACTACACAATTACAGGGCCACAGAAAATAAAGAAAAACTGGGCTTATGCCCTTACAACTAATTAAATAAATTAAATTAAAAAGTTGAGGCGAGCTTTGAGTGCCGTGAAGCGGTCCAAACAGAAGGCCGAGGCCCTGCACCAAAAATACTAAAGGCCAGTAACAAGTTCTAAAGAAAAATACAATTTAAATATAAATTATAGAAAATGGAGCATCTCAGACTTGGTCATGCAATCTCATGTTGCTGGCTAACGTCTCAACGTACAGGAAACCCTGTAGCGTTTGCGTTTTGCCGAGGCTCATCTGACCGATGTGGTCGTCGCCTAACAGGTGATACAACTCATAAAAATCCACGTTTAAAGCCAACAAAAATTTGTAAATCATTTTCAAGGACCGAATTTGAAAAATAGATTTTTATTTACCAATTTACTAAATTTAATTAAATACTTTTATTTTGAAAACTTTTCCAAAATTTTTGGCAGCACCACCTCTGTAACTGGGACAACCCAATCCTGGGACAATGCTAATCCGTAACACAAATAAATATCCCAAACCAGGGATCACTAATTACCAACCCAAAAATGAATATCTAACCCAAAAGCAAAGCACAACATAATATATCCAAAAATAGAAAATACGCCGCGACGTAACCGATAATCTACGTATCACCCAAAAGCAACAATATTTCAAAATATCGATTCCCGAAACGGGATCGGGATCGCGTCATCACAGACTATCTACGGAAGGGACACCTCGGATGCTCGGCTAGAGCTCTCAGATGCAAAAATAGGAAAAAGAATCCGCACGGAGGCTCACGGACACTGAATTATACTTCGGGTGCTCTGGACAGTGTCTCGACGAGGTCAAAAAACAGTGACGACGGAGGCTCACGGCCTCAGGGCAGGGCTCGGGACCGCGGAACAGCGGATCGGGGACCGAAGGGTCAGGTCCAGCGAGGTAGGGGTGCT
The DNA here is from genome assembly GCA_029216955.1 of Iris pallida. Lineage (NCBI taxonomy): Eukaryota > Viridiplantae > Streptophyta > Magnoliopsida > Asparagales > Iridaceae > Iris > Iris pallida. The sequence goes on along the minus strand of JANAVB010026000.1, from coordinate 9,538,638 downwards.
CGTCCGGCGGGGCTACGCCGGAGGGGAGGTCGGATCGCTCGGACAACGGGTCAGGGCCATGCGGGACGGAGGCACGCTGGAAGGAGGCGGTCGAGCGGGGGTTGCGCAAGCTTGCTGGTGACCTGGCGGGGAGATGGTTGCCGGGCGTGTGGCCTCGGGCACAGGAAGAGCTATGGAGTTGGCCGAAGGTTTCATGTGTGTTGATAGTATAATCAGAGGAGAGAAAATGGTAATGGTGGTGGTAGGTTTGAGTGGAAAAGAAAAAGAGTTGGAAAATAAAGAGAAGAAATGGGTTTGCTCTCTGATGGTAGTTGTCACGACCCGCACCCGATTTTCGGACGCGAGCTCGTGAGCAAGCCAGCTACGTATCAAGCGGACTCCAGACCGACTCGAGTACGTATAAGCTGTCCATAACAGGTTATCATGTCTAATCTAAACTATATCTCAATCCACAAGAATAATGTAAAACAAGAATTAACAAGCATGTGTCGTGGTCTACAGCCCACTAGCATATATATCCGATTAGACTCTAAGAATAATATGAGTCTATAAAGCTAAGCTGATAAGCAGGATATATCATGAAGGCACGAGAAAGATAGTAAATCAATAACTCTAACAAAATACCTGAATCATGTGATTGAAGTCAACTACCACATGCTCAGCTAACTAACTCCGTGCAATCTGCTACCTGAAGAGATCATCAGTTCCTCAGAGGACTAGCAAGATACATAAAACATGCCTACTAATATGACAGTAAATAACATGTAAGAAGGATAAGAACACTGCAAGGAGAACATCTAAGGACGACGAGTCGTGTGGAAATGTAATACTAGACTTGGCTATCATAATCAATTTATTAACCTCTATAGCTTGTAGTACAATGCAAGATACTCCCAATATATAGTAGATTTTGAATGTAATACAATGCAAGATACTCTCAGTCAAGATTAGCCAATTCTAGTATCGATCTCCTCTCCTAAAGGACACAAAGTCAAGTAGACTCCTATAAATCATAGTACAATCCCAGATACTCCCAATTTATAGTGTTGTAAGTCAAGTTAATCAATCAATCAATATATGCTATAGGTTGTAGTACAATATAAGATACTCTCAATCTATGGCATGTCTCAAGTCAAGTCAATCAAGTGATATCAAGGTAGAAGAATCGGCTATAGGTCGTAGTACAATGTAAGATACTTCCAATCTATAGTATATCTCGACTGTAGTATAATGCAAGATACTCCCAGTCAAGATTGGTCAAGGCAAGAATAAGATATAGAAACTGACAACTCAATAACGAGATAAGGTAACACGAAGAGAGCAATAATCTAGCAATGTCAAATATCCTATGCGTGCACGTAATCTAGAACAAGTAAAACAATCAAGGATGACCCAATCACAATATGAAATCATGTGACAATATGAAAAGGAATACAATAAAGAAAAAGAAATAATGTAAATGCTGTATATGTTCGGTAAGGTATACTTGCCTGAGGGTTGCACGGAGAACCAACAATATAGCGCCAATCAACAAGTCAGAACGTCCAAGTCTCACCACTGCCTCCAGAAGCTATAATAGATGTTATCGACGTTCTCAGAATAGTCAAATCAGCTAGAATTGCATGTCCTTAAGTCCAATTCTGGACACAGGGGCAAAACGGTAATATCGGGCCAAAACGATGTCCGCTGTTGGACCTGCTTTGCTCCGAAAAATGTGCCAAAGTCTATGGTCTTTAAAGTTGTTAAACTACATGTCTGCAGATTTGTTTTGATGATACAAACCCAACCGTATGTCCAAGTTGGATTCCGACGGGCCGTACACAAAATCATCCGTTGAGTCGGACCGTAGGGTCCGCAAAACAGCGATCCGATCAACTGTCTCATAATTGGACCAAACTTGGCATAGAGGACCAAAAAAATGATACGGTCCTGTTGGAGCAAGTTTCATCTCTATCTGACGAAAGTGCATGAAGTAATTGAGAAGTTTGCACAGAGTCCGATACGGTGAATTTCGACGGATACGTATCAAATTCGTCGCGCACACGCGACCAATTTGAATTCCGTCAAAGCCCACACGACCACGAAGCCGTTACGCACCATATGATGCTTTCGGTTCGTGACAACATCGTTCAGATTGGCGGGACGAACGTCGTATCGATGAATTTTATTGAATTTCACAATTTCGAAAACATGTTTTTCCCGATGTTCGCTTTGATTTATTTCGACAATTAATGGATGAAATTAAAAACTGTAAATAAGGTTTTGGCATCCTATATGTTATCTACGAACGTGTTTAATTATATTTTTGAAACTACAAATAATTAACTTGTAATTAACCTTTCAAAACAGGATCACCAACTAACAAACTGCTATTTGCATATTGTTAATTCAGTGGGTTTTTCGAGACTTTACAGGTCTTCTACTATCTGTAGGTTACAATTCGACCAAAAGTTGTCAAAGGGAAAGGTAGCTGGTCATATGGGCTACGCGTACGAATTTACGAATTAGAAAATCATTGAGCGATCAGGAAGAAAATAGCATTAGAATAAGTGTACCTCACTAGGAGGCTTCTGCCAAGGCTGTCCTGCTCTGTGCGCAGGTTGGCCGTCGCCGGCGATGCGCGGCGGTTGCCACGACGGACGGTGGCCGCGCAGGCGCCCCTGGCGAACGTGTGTGGGTGGCGAGGCCTTAGGTTTAGGGTTTTCATCGATTTTCCTCTGTTTTATTTCTCGGCTCTACGTATATATATGCTGCGCATATATTAGGGTCGGTTTGCTCGGCTTTGCCACTGAGTTCGGCTAAGGGCTCAGGTGTGGGATTGGGTTGCTGGGCCCTTGCTAGGCCGGGCTGGGCTTGGTTTTAAATTGGTTTCCTTTTTATTAGCAATATTAGAGTTTATAATATATATATATATATATATATATATATATATTTATTTATTTATTTATTTATTTTTATATGTACAACCAAGATTTATTATACATATATACCATCATCATATATATAATTATAAAATTAATTCAAATACTAAAATTTGTAATTAATATTATTGGGAATATATATAAAGCACATCGTTTACCATTTATGAACATCTTTACACAAGTATATATATTGCCTATGTAAATGCCAAAATCCAAATAGCCTTCTACAGGAATATTATCATATATTACAAAATAGTAACCTAATAGCAAGAATATTCATGATATAAATTATACATATATAACAATCATTTCCAAATGCTTTCTAATTCACTAAAGTAGAATACCAATACAATATACCTTTGTATGGTCGTCTCTAAACGTACTACACGACTATGAGAGCTTGGACTTGGTTCGGGTCCGGTCCGAACTAGTTCGATACAACCGGGTTCCTGCATAGTCAATAGATTTAATAATAAATAATTAAACTATTTATAATGGTCATGTCACAACTTTGCTTGGTTTTCCTAGTTAGAACATATTTATGGCTGGGTCTTCCTTAGCATGGCTAATACACTAGTCAAGGCACGCCACTGCACTATCCGTGCCATGATTCCTAGTCGTCTGGTACTTGAAACTCAACCATGGCTAAAGTCATCTACCGTAATAATTAACTAAATAATTATTTATAAAAATTCTAAAATCACCATTTAAATCAAATAAATTATAAAAATATTTCAAGATTTAGGGAAGGGGAGCTACAGTAATGGTAGTAATGGCTAGGTGGAAAGAGCTTGTGAGTGGTAGAGGTATAGGAGTGGCTGAGAGGAATTAAGTACGGAAAGAAAGTGGCTAGAAGGAAACATGGGGAGAGAGTGGGAATGTTTGAGAAAGGAGGGACTGGGTCGTGGGGCTCCAGCTGGGTAGTTGGTATAGGAAATAGTTTTTTTTAATTTAAATTTGAATTTCAAAAGGAGGTTTGAAACGGAAAGAAACATGAGTCGTGTTCGGGCTCGAAATCAGGACGGGCAGGTCGACAACCAAAAATCCTTTCAATAACTTTAAAACATGATTTTCCTTATCCGACTATTAATAATAATAATAATAGTAATAATAATAATAACAATAATAATAATAAACCTAACTAGCTTACCAATTAACTAGGGATACTCTAAGGCAACCAAAATCTAATAATCAACTAAAATTCGATTAATTCCAAAAATCCAATAATACCTATATTACGGGTTTTACAACCTTCCCTCCTTAGAAAATTTTGTCCTCGAAATTAAAGGATAAGGGCCGGGGTACGATCAAAATCACTTAACCTTGATCAAAAATAGAATTTAATCATCAGACACGATCGAATTCTAGGCATGATCACTACGTACAATGATAAAATATCGGCACGTATCTAGATATGATCTGAGATAGGGTTGGAATGTTGTTGTGATCAAAATCATTTTAGGCACGAGAAAAATCTAGGTACAATTATGATCAAAAATAGGAGAAAATGAGGTCTCGTGAAACAAAAAAGGCAAGAAAGAAACGAACGTCAACAGTTTATTGAGAATGCAAAAATGATGAAATCTTCTGAGTTAAGGGACTAAAAATTCCAGATCAAATTGGAATAGGATATAAGGGTTTATGACTAAGGAGAACTCAATAAGTTGTATGATGGGATGATAGTGAGGATGATTAGAATAATATATCTATGATTAGAATGTAATCGGATAAGATAGTTCCATTGAGGACTGAGTGATAATCAAAGGGGATCGAAAAATATCGTATCACTATTTCAAGGATCAAAGATAGGATATGCGGGAAAAATAACTTACAAAATAACATCTTATTAATACCCCATGCAAAAATCCAATTTCTAACTTGCTAAACTAGTTGAACTCTAAGTATCTACAAAAAACTAAGGCAGCCGCCAAGGTATTAGAACCACTCTATTTGGAATCATAAATCACCTAAATCAAATTTTCTTCCGTCGTTGTATGTAAATCGTATGCCAAATGTATTTCAATTTCAAGTATGCCTCTCGATCAAAATATTTTACAGACATTAACTTCCAATTGTCAGCCATTCTTCCAAAACTGACTACATCAAAATTACAATCTTTCCTTGCCATAGTAAATTCTTAGAAAATTCTTTAAGTTGATCCATGATCTATATTCGAGAATTTTCAGTTCTTGAAATCAATTGACAGAATTACAATTATTAATCAATTTTAATCTTTAACTATGCACCTATCAATCGTTCTCATCCAAACGCATTAGTAAAATACCACAGAATCCAAATCGTTCTTACCATAACCAATATGAGCCTCCAATGTGTGGTAGAAATTGTAAATTCAATTGCTCCTTTCCAAAGTTGTATGCCAATGGTCCTATCTCAATTCCTCTCTGCTTATTCCTTCTCTAGAACCTATCATTCCATTGCTCGTGTTATTCCTTCCATGGCTATATCCGTCCCTTCTAGGTATAGTAGTCATCTATTCTTAAAAGTTGATCCTCGTCAAGTGTTCCTTTACTTGATCATTATATTCACATGTTTTATATATATATATAATCCAAATTCACTACCTCCATGGGAGAACATTACCAAATCCTATACTTTCCTCGCTAACTCTACCTACATCTTCCTTTATCTTCAATAACTCTTCTTTTAAGCATAAAATTCAAAATCGTCAAATACCATCATTTTTAATGAGGTTTAGACGCTAGCGAGCACTACTAACGATTCTATACCAAATAAGTCACAAGTTAGGTATACCACTCCCTCATGGCTAGCTTACTCAAGATATTCTTCTACCTTTTCTACCCTTTAGCTATCTATTATTAATTCCAAGGATCCCTTACAAGGAATGAGATATGTAACAATCTATGTTTCCCCCGCATATAGGTATCAACTATATACATATGGTCATCCACAAGATGTATATCAATTATTTATTATATAAAGCTAACCACAACTATCTACAGCTTCCAAAATATGTAACTAAAAGAAATAATAATAATAATAATAAATGAATAAATAAATATAAATATATATATATGCAACGTACTAAGGTTGAAACATGAAAGAGATTGAGCCAATAGAGCTTGATATGGTCCTAATAAGTTCTAGGAAAAATCAAGTAGAACTTCATAGGAAATATATTCTTTCTGGCTGTGATAAGAGATTTCCGAAATGGAGACATCCGCTAGAAATACAAATCTTCGAATCGAGCAAAAGTCAGAATAATTTGATGATGCAGAAAAGGCAACCATATTATTGATATAGTCTTAATAATATTCGAAAACACAAATATATCCGAAGTCACTTTGCCTCAAATTCATGCCTCGCCAGAGTGCACCTGACTTCAGTGAAATTTTGGCTCCATAACTTGAATAGTAATAGGTTTTCGAGTAGTCTAGCAACTTTATCCATTTCCTGGCTGAACAACATAGGAGACAAATTTGATGCATTTTGGACGTAGTCTCAATAATATCCCAAAAAACCTATCGACACCTGAATCACTTCAACTTAGAGTCTATGCCCCGCCAGTGCGCAACTGGCTGCAGTATACTCGCAGTTTAGATGGTTGTGACGCATTTGTGCGAAGCCATATTAGGTCACTAAATATTTTCTTAACTTTGTCCATGGAAATTTCAAAGGGATGATTCAACAATTCAAAACTTTTTCAATGACTAAAGAAAATTCAATAATAAAATGGAATCAATTCTCTGGCCGTTCCTGCTTCATTATACTCAAGCATTGAGTTAAGAAGCTTCCTAGACCTTGAATTGATCAATAAGTTGCATAGAGAGAGTAATGTTTCAAGTTGAGTGGAAGAAGTCAACAAATGAAAATATTTTCGGTACGTGGGATAACGTAGGAAATGTCAATCCATATTAGAATTATTTTTCGGAAAATAGTTCCCTTGGGAGATATGTGAACCAGCTAAGTTGAACCAATTCTTTGGTAACAATGAACCTTGGGGCTTTATGGTTCCAGAAGAATTTGGTTCGGGATTGTTCCCAAGAAAGTCAATTGAAAATAATGTCAAGATAAATGGTTGGATACACTAGTCGTAAAAATACTCTGGATAGATAAAAGTTTACCATGTTTGCTAAAGGAGAATTTGAAACTTTAAATAGTGAAATAGATCTAGATTCTAAATAAAGGTAGAGAAGTATGATTTGATCAATTAATTGAAAATTTTGAAATATATTTGTTGAAGAAGGAGATTGGGAAAAATCTAATCCTAATCCATAAATAACGAAAGAGTATGGATGCTAAGGAATGCTGGAGTATGATAAGGATATGGAGGAAAATAACCTCTGAAAGCCAAGGGACACTAAAAGATATATAAAATCTAGAAACTAAAGTAGATAGTAAAATAGACCACCATACAATCGGCCTATGCTAGATAAGGTTTAGGATGCAAAACATAAGCAAGGTAGCCTACCAGTCTATAACAAACAAAAATATTTATTTATAATATATTTCAGTCCTATGTTATGACAAACTAATGTTCTAGTGTTCTAATTGTTTCTAGATATGTTCTCCTAAGTTGTTGATCAAACCTGCATGGGCCACCACTAAAAATATGTCACGACCCGATCCTAAATTATTGGGTCGAACCGGATCATGCCCAGCCTGCACCGTTGTGAGACGGCGGTAGTAAGCTGTTCTATATGCAGGTATTCACAACATCTATACATTTGTCACAACTCGAATATACGAAAATTTTAAAAACTTTTTATTCAACAATTGAAAAGTACAAGTGGAAATGAAAGAACTGAAATAAAGTACTAGATTCAAATTAAAAACTCCAATACAATAAAACTAGATAACTGAAAAACAACTAGCTAGAAATTCGGCTCATCAGCCTCTGGTTCTGCGTCCTCCAAGGGGGACTCTGGCAACTCCACATGATACAATACCGGGTCATAGTAGCTATTGTATAATAGCTCAGCATCCTCAATGTCACCTAAAAATGTTGGTCTCCAGTCAGGAGGGAGCAAGTACGAGTATGTACCTCACATTTCAAATAATAACGGAAAAGTGCAAGCTTAACAGTTGAAACAATATTTTCCAGCAATTTAACAATTCAATACTTGAAACAATGTGATTTGAATATGTAACATCTATGACCGGCTTGGGTTGTACAATAGCATCCTAGCGACGCGATACGGCTTATCCCCGTGTGTCAGAGGGGTAAGCTCGCATAATAACAATATACAATATGTGGGGTATTGGTCATAAATGCTACACTATTAACCCAATATCCCCACAATCAATATCAATCAATAGTTGAACCCTAGGAGAGGGTTTCGTGTAGCAATGTGGTTTAAACATGCAACTTGACAATTACTAATTAAAATATAAGGTAGCATAACCGATACTTGCCTTTGTTTAATGACTGGAACAGGATGTCGGTACCAGGGAGTAAGTCAAATACGTCCTTAAAATCCTACAGTTGAGAACCCTGACTTAGAACCATAGAGAAAACCATATCTAGGTGTGCTAGTTGCAATTTCTAGAAGCAGGCCCTAGTCAAGTTTTTAAGTTATTAATTAATCTACCAAAAATTGTCTAACGTCGCAAACTACGTTCGTTATCATTTTAATTGAATAAGTCGGTTGCTGATTAATTGGGAAAATAGCAATTACCGGTTAATTTGGCAAAACTTTGTATTTTAAATATATATATATATATATATATATATATATATATATATATATATAACTAAGCTTTTTCTTTTAAATGAGAAAACATGAACTTATTAATTATTTACAGAAGTCTTGATTCGTTAACTTAATGTGACAAACCCTTATTAGTTTTCATATAAAATAATTAGTACCCATTTTAATTATGCGCAGAGCTACGCCAACAACCAACCCAGAAAAGAAAGTAGAAAATTTACACTACATAATTATAGGGCCACAGAAAATAATAGAAAACTGGGCTTATGCCCTTACAACTAATTAAATAAATAAAATTAAAAAGTTGAGGCGAGCTCTGAGTGCCATGAAGCGATCCAAACAGAAGGCTGAGGCTCAGTTGAGGATTTTCTTATCTATTTTATCGTGCCATATTCTATCTCTAGTTGTGATTGAGTTGTACCTCATGTGATTAGCCTCCAGTTGGAGATTATTCTATATTGTGTTAGTATAGTTCATGACCTAGAACAGCGTTCTACCGCCGACACTGCGACGTTGGTGTAGGAACGAATTACTAAAGCGCAATACTCTAGAGGGGGGTGAATAGAGTTGGCAGCGGAATAATGCTAATTAAAAAATGTTAGCAGCAAGATCACAGAATAATAATCACAACTAAATAATGTAAAAGCAGAGATAAGAAAGCAAACAAAAAGACAGCGATGTATACTGGTTTCCCTCTGTTGAGGACTAGTCCAGTCGGTAGAACTCTTGCTACCAGTTGAATACACTATTAGCAAAACCGCAAGTTTTCTTACGAAGTCCTTGCAACTTCTACAACGCGAACTTTGATACGAAGAACTCGTCCAACTTCAATTGTGAAGAGTTGAATCTTCTATCAAGCCTCTGATTACAATCACTCTGAAACTTCTAGACCGTACTGCACTGGCAAATCGACTAGAGGATTGTAACTGGCTTGGGATCTGAAATTTGAAGCTCGAGAAAAACTTTTTGGAAGATTGAAAGCTTTTTAGAAGAGGGAAGATTGAAAGTGAAATGAGTGAGTTAAAATGGTCAAAATCCTTCTCTACTTATAGGAGTTCCAAAGACAGAATTCTGGCAGAATTCGGGCAGAATTCGATGAGAAAATCTCGGTCAAATCTGCAACTGCAGGAGGACCAAGTTCCAAGGAATTCAAAAACAAAACGGCCACTAACCGAACTCTGGCCGAACTCTGGCCGAGTTCTGTCAGGGTTAGGTTAGGGTTTTAAAATTAGTTTTTTGGGAATTTTGAAAACCTTTTTGAAGCTTTTGTAAATACGAATGTTTTACAAAACTAAGGACATTTTAAAAGTAGTTTGAAATTATTTTGGAATAGCCTATCTGCCAGTACGACTCGGTGTACAGAGTATTACTAAAGTCAAATAAAATAAAAAATACATTTCTCAAAGAAATACAGACTCGAACAGGCAAACAGCGCTTTGGTCTTGAACTGTGTAGATAGCTGTTCTTGATCATGTCCAAGAGTCCGAGATATCCTGACTAGCTTCATATATCGAGACAAAGTTTGATCAATTATTAAAATCAGTTTGACCATATGACCAATGGGCCAACAATCTTCCCCATTTTGATAATTGACAAACTATGAATGATATAACATCTAAGCTTGGAGTCAAATCAAAAAAATAGTAAAGTAAAATTGTTCATATCCTGCATGCATTTTCTCAAAAGATGTTAGATCCTTATTTCTCCTCCGTTGTCACTTAGCAAAATAATTACAAAAGAGAAAAACTCCCCTGCAATCAATGCATAAGAAACAAACAGTGAAGAAACATATAAGAAATAATAAAAAATTATGACAAATGGTAGAGACAGTACAAAAATAATATCACAGGCATGTATTTGTCTCAGGCAGTTTATGATAATAGAGAATTATGTCACAGGCAATTTATAATATAGAAGCAGATAAAGATGCTATAAATAAATAAACTGATGTGAAAGATAAACTACGAAATCCATACAGATAAAATGATGTGCAAGAGACATCAGTAAAATATCCAGTACAAGTCTGATAATAAAAAGCTAAAAAGATAGAAACTTGGAATGTCGGAGCATTTCTACGTATACAGTAGATAATGTCTAAGTCTCAAAAATCAACTAATATATCACATCTCCTCCTCATCATCATCATCATCAGCATGGCCGCCATGTCCAGAGGGACCAGCTGTAGAGGTACCAGCTTCAGAAGGGTGAGGAGGAACGCCAGTGTAAAACTCACCGACGTAGTCTCGAGGAGCACGGTCAGAACGGTACCAATCATATGCGTTACCGGGCTGAAAGTAGGCATGAATAGCCTCATCCTCACAGCGGTAACCAGAGAAGGCTGGATCTCTAGGAATAGAACCGGCAGAATGTCCAGTCTGAGCAAATCGGAGATCAGCGAAAGAATTTACTATCGCCTGATAACGAGTAACATCGCGAAACTCACGTTCGTGGGCCATATCCGTCATCGAGATGTGCAAATCAGAAAGATGCTGGTGTATGCCTTCAAAGGTCATGGCATACTGCTGAGTAGGTGGGGGAGGTGGAGCAGTAGAAGGAACCGTAGGAGGAGCAACAGCAGTCATACTACGACAAAATAACTTTAAAAACTTAGGCTCAGGGTCTTGCGTACAAGTTAACAAATCAATATCAAAATGCTGGAAGATGCGTGGGAGAATCATCGCATAAGAGAGATTTCTATCTCTTGTACGACAACGTCCCATCATCTGGATAATGGTCTTAGGGGCAGAAAATGGAATCCCCTTAAGAATGTGATACATAGCAGATAATTCAAGGGATGTCACATCATCCTTTGAAGTAGACTTCGGAAGGAGAGCGGAGTAGATGATGCGATACAATTCGTAACTAAACAAGTTCAAGTTATTTGCCTTGAACTTTCCAGAGCAAACTCGATCAGGTGCACAGAGTTCAGCTTTGAAACTAGCAAGTATCATGCCGTTGGGGAAATCAAATTCAGTGATATCATCAAGCGGTGCACCTTCGTTAGAAATACCAAAGATTTTTGCTAAGAGAACATCATTGAACTCGATGTCTAGTCCGCCAACACGAGTACTTACGTCAAACGTGTTTAGTATGATATTGTAGTAGAAAAGTCTAATGGCATTAGTAGCTACCGGAAAACAAAGTTTAACAACATATTGTAACCCTAATGCCTCAAAATATTGGCGGTGTTCTGGAAACACAGTCTATTTGATAGGAGCGCCTGTGCATATGGATCGCATGGAAAAGTCTCCATACCACAGAAGGGCTTGATCTAGGGTTTGAAAGTAAAACCCATCGAACGTGCCATCGCTCGATTGAACTGGCGAAAAGAGGGAATCCGTGGGTGGATTCGAAGATGATCCTTCCTCACTAGGATTGGTCGTCTTCTTCCTCTTGAAGGGGTTAAATCCCTTAGGTACCATTGTGCAATAAAAGTAAATATGCACGAAATTGAAAGGAGGAGAGATATGAACTTATACCTCCCGAGATTCAAGTATGTTGTAGAGGACAACGAACTACGCACGAATCCAAAATTTGGATGTATTTCACCACGTGGATAGGGAGAAACGGAGTGGTGAAGAACTAGGGTTAGGGGGCTCTCGTGCGGCTGTTGTTGCTATGATGGTGGTGTTTACAAGTAATGATGAAGAAAGGCTCTCGGGTTCTGGTTATATAGCCAGATACCTTTAACCGAGCTCGGGCCGAATTCGCCTGGGTTTGGTTTGGAACACTTTCCTTTTCATTGGCTCATTTCAAAGATTTAATTCAAAGATTAGTAATTTCAACATCCAATTAATATAATTAATGGTATTTTATAGATTAAATATCGTTACACAGCGACTGTCTCAGATTAGCTGTAGAAGTACTGTCCCAGCTGGCGGAGGTTCACCGGGGAACACTTAAGTACCGTTTCGCTTCATCCGCAGTTATGGTGACAGATAGACTCTTTATTGGCTTGTCTCTAACACAATTTTTGCGTGTTGACATAAAATCATAAAATAAAATTAATTAACATTATTGACGTCCAAAATTCCTAATTTTTGACGTAAATAATTGAAATGATCTTCTGCTAGAGATTTTGTGAAAATATCAGCTAATTAATTCTCAGTATCTATGTACACAAGATCAATATCTCCATTTTGATGATGATCTCTAAGAAAATGATGTCGAATCTCGATATGCTTAGTACGAGAATGGCATACTGGATTCTTAGTCAAATTAATAGTGCTCGTGTTGTCACAAAAAATGGGAATGTGTGTGTAAAATAAATCATAGTCTTCTAAGGTTTGTTTCATCCATAAAATCTGAGCACAACAACGTCCTGCGGCGATATACTCAGCCTCTGTTGTTGATAGGGCCACATAATTTTGCTTTTTACTAAACCATGAGACTAAAGCCTTGCCTAAGAAATGACATGTGCCGCTGGTACTTTTTCTATCAACTTTGCATCGAGCAAAATCTGCATCCGAGTAACCAATAAGGTCAAAGGACTTAGTTTTGGGATACCATAAGCTAACAGAAGAAGTGTCTTTAAAGTATCGAAAGATACGCTTAACTGCACACAGATGTGATTCCTTTGGATTAGCTTGAAAACGTGCACACAGGCAAACATTAAACATAATATCTGGACGACTAGCAGTTAAATAAAGTAAACTACCGATCATACCTCGATACTTACGTGTGTCGACCGGCTTGCCTCGTTCATCAATATCAAGCTTTGTTGAAGTTGCCATCGGAGTGCCAATAGGTTTGACATTGTCTAGATCAAACTTCTTTAGCAAATCTTTTGTGTATTTCGCTTGATTTATGAATGTGCCATTGTCAGTTTGTTTGATTTGCAGTCCGAAAAAGAATTCAGCTCTCCCATCATGCTCATCTCAAACTCATTCTGCATACACTTAGAGAATTCTTGACACAGAGATTCATTAGTAGATCCAAATATAATATCATCAACATAAACTTGTATTAAGAGAAGCTTGCCATTAAAAGACTTAATAAAAAGTGTAGTGTCAACCTTGCCTTTTGAAAAAACCGTTGTCAAGTAGGAAAGAGCTTAGACGATAATACCAAGCACGAGGGGCTTGTTTTAAACCGTATAAAGCTTACTTCAACTTGAAAACATGATCAGGTTTTTAAAATCTATGAAACCTGGAGGTTGTGCTACAAAAACTTCTTTTATAAAACCATTTAAAAATGCACTTTTGACATCCATTTGAAATAATTTGAAATTATGAAAACATGCAAATGCACATAACATGCGAATGGATTCTAATCTCGCAACTGGGGCATAAGTCTCATCGTAGTCGATACCTTCTTCCTGATTGTATCCTTGAGCTACGAGTCGAGCCTTATTACGAGTCACTAAACCATTCTTATTAAGTTTATTTCGGAATACCCAACGGGTGCCAATGATCGGATGATCAATAGGCTTGGAAACAAGTTCCCAAACTTGATTTCGTTTAAATTGGTTTAATTTCTCTTGCATAGCATCTATCCAAAAACTATCACTACATGCTTCATCAATAGTTTTGGGTTCTAGCTGTGAAATGAATGCAACACTAGAAATAATATCTCTACTGGATGTACGAGTACTTACACCTTTGGTAATATCACCAATTACAAAATCCTTTGGATGATCAGCCGTAAATTTTAATCTTATCGGCAGACTCTGAAGGTAGCTGGTTCTTGGATCTTCTCTAGGAGGATCAGCTAGTGCCGAGCTTGGTTAAGAATCAGCTGTTGTTGAGCTTGGTACAGTTAGATCTTCGTCATTGTCATCAATAGTCATTTGATTCAGTTCATCAAAGGTGATGTTGATTTACTCTTCGATGATCATAGTTCAGTTATTGAAGACTCTGTATCCTTTGCTCTTGGCCGCATAACTACATTTACTGACTTGAATGTGGATCTGGTAGCTTTGTTCTTTTCATATTGGCTGCATACCGAATCCTTCTTGAATGTTATGTCCGGTAAACCGCGTACTAGCTTCTTCGTGGATAATCTTGAGATTGTGTCCATATTTGTGTGACCTAGTCTCATATGCCACAGATGACTCTTATCACTTTTAGCCATTAAGTATCTACCTGAAATGTTAGTTTCTTCCAACAAATAGAAAACATATATGTTGTCTTCCCTGATACCTTCAAAGATAGTACTACCAGTTGAGCTATCAACTATAGTACATTTGTCTTTGCCAAAGTTGATGCCATAACCATGATCAGCTAGATGACTTACGATGAGTAGATTATGTTTCAACTCGGTAACCAGACAGACATCCTTAGTCAAAGGATAGGGAGATTTACCAATATCACCGATACCAATGATATACCCATTTAAGTTGTTACCGAAGGAGACATAGCCTTCCTTTTTCTTCTTCGACAGTGTTGCAAATAATATAGCGTCACTGGTCATATGCCGTGAACAACCACTGTCGAGGATCCATTTGCTTTTAGCATGTGAAAGGTGTTCCACCTACAAAACAGTTTGCAGATGAAACTTTTGGTACCCATTTCTTGTAGGGTCCTGAAATGTTAGCTTTTGGTATCCATACATAAATATTTAAATCAACAAGCTTTCTGATTCTACATACAGAAGAAATATGACCAATATGGCCACAATAATGACATTGTGCATGTTTAGTGTTGAAAGCTGAGTGATGTGCACGGTTGGTAGGTTTAGATTTTCTAGTATAGAAGAAAGCATACTTATAATCCTCTTTGGGCTTAACCTTTTGGGGTAAAGGTTTGATAGGGTTAGGTCTGACAGTGTTTGGTTTGGGAATGTTCCGATTATTCGGTAAGTGACACGTGTTAGGATAGGAAGCAGCAGTCTCAGGCTGTTTTCCTAACCTAATTTCCAATCTTTTGGAAGTGTCATACAACTTAGTATAGTCAGAAGTGAGTGCTTCCATTCTGACTTGTGCACTTTGAAGACTTTTCTTCTCTTTAGAAAGTTCTTCTTTCAGTTGGTCAATAACCTTGTCTTTCTTTTCAGATGACTTGGTAGTCTCGTGTAATAAGAGCTTAATAGAGGAAAGCTCACCAGACTCACACTACCAAAATACATGGATTTACCGACGGCCATATCCGTCGGTAATCCGTCGCCAAAAATAAATACCGACGGATTACCGACGGATATTTTAGTAAAATAGCCGTCGGGAATAACCTCGTCGCTAAAACATATCCGTCGCTACTCCGTCGCTCAGCGACGACTTAGCGACGGAATACCGTCAGCGCATCTAAATATATATAGCAACGGATTACCGACTAGCTTTCGTCAAAACATGTATCAGGATATAGGGTTAGCGACGGAAAACTCCGTCGCTAACCAGTCGGCAAAACCGTATCACTGATTTTCTGATACCCAATATCCGTCGCTAATCTGTCGTAAATTTGTCGGCAAAAGCGTATCAGAGATTTTCTGATACCCAATTACCGACGGACATTCCGTCGCTAAACCGTCGCTCAATGTAAAATTCTCCAGGTAGCGACGGATATTATGTCGCCAATCCGTCGATACATTAAATTCCTACAGTTAGCGACGGATAGTCCGTCGGGACTTTGTCGCCAGTCCGTCGTAAGTTAGTCGCCAATCCGTCGCTAATGCTAAAATTTATGGACATCAAACAGCATCAGTTCGACGGATCGTCCGTCTCCAATCCGTCGCTTTATTGAAATGCTCCAGGTAGCGACGGATTTTACGTCGCCACTCCGTCGCTAACCTCAGTTTCTCCAGTTAGCGACGGATAATCCGTCGCTGAGTGGTCGCCAGTCCGCCGTAAGTTAGTCGTCAATCCGTCGCAAAAGCTAAAATTTCTGGACATCAAACAGCATCAGGTCGACGGATCGTCCGTCGCCAATCCGTCGCTTTATTGAAATGCTCCAGGTAGCGACGGATAGTCCGTCGCCACTCCGTCGCTAACCTCAGTTTCTCCAGTTAGCGACGGACTATCCGTCGCTGAGTGGTCGCCAGTCCGCCGTAAGTTAGTCGCCAATCCGTCGCGAAAGCTAAAATTTCTGGACATCAAACAGCATCAGGTCGACGGATCGTCCGTCGCCAATCTGTCGCTTTATTGAAATGCTCCAGGTAGCGACGGATTTTACGTCGCCACTCCGTCGCTAACCTCAGTTTCTCCAGTTAGCAACGGACTATCCGTCGCTGAGTGGTCGCCAGTCCGTCGCTAACTGCTAATTTTTGAAAAAAAAATACTGCAAACAGACTCTTTCCTGTTTATACAACACATCCAACACAATATCAAATATGCAAAATATCCATATACAACACCATATATCCATATCCAACACGAATATCCAACGTATCCAATATCCAACACCATATATCCATATGCAAAATATCCATATCCGACACCAATATCCAACGTATCCAATATCCAACAAATATTACCAACATAATATATCCAATATCCAATATTAAATTATCCAAACATAAAAAAAATATCCGAACATACTCAGTATCCAAATGTCTACAAACCAACAACATAAACAAAATCAAACCCCGTCCGTCGGATCGTCTCGTGCTCGTGCCGCCGCATCCGCTTTGCGTATGTACTCCTCCACCGTGTGTGCTGGCACTTGGGACAAGACATGGTCTGGAAGTGCGCGTAGCTGCTCTGGCGACATCATGTCAAGGAGCGTCAAGATGGTGTTATCCGATACGATGCGGGCGTCCGCAGAGCGGTTAAACGAAAGCCGTCCGGGGGAAGAAGGACCAGGTCGATCCGAAGCACCGGCAGCAGCAGTAGACGGATCGGGAGCAGACGGACCGGGAGCAGACGGACCGGGAGCAGACGGATAGCGCCCCAACACTATCGCCCACAAATCTGACACCGCGGAGGTCAGAGTCGCAAGCTGCGCCCTCACATCGTCAACCGGGGGCGCTGGGGGAGGCGGAGGCGGCAGATATCTCGGGGACGGCTGCAACGAGGGCGCCATGGAACCTAAGCCGTAGACGCGCCCTTTCCTAACGCCGTCGACGGATTCTACGAACACGTCGTCGTAGCGAGCGGCCATAGAAGAGTGCGTCTGGGTGGGCGTCGTTTCGCCGACATTCTCGGAAGGTGGCTCGATCTCAAGCCGACTAAGTGCCTCACGATACGCAGCCTATCCAATGAATGTGTTTATACTATAAGTTTTCCTAAGTTATAATCTAAATCCTATGTTTTCCTAAGTTATAGTCTGAATCCTAAGTTTATCTAATTAACTTAACAATAATTATATTTCTAACATAAATCTCATAAACGTAAGTACTTACATCAGTCTCCTCGGCCCTCGCGTCGACGAAGCTCCCGTCCTTCCGCCCCTTGTGCGTATGCACGAATACATCGTGAGCGGTGACCGTCTCCGCCTCTTTCCCCTGCTTCATCGCCCGTTGGGCCAGCATACGTAGAATTTAATTAACTTCGTATATTAACAGTACGAAATTAAATAATAGAATGAATTTGAATTTGCGCTATCTCACCAAATCTGCACGCGTCAATGCGTGGGGCCTTGATCCCTCCGTATGCAGACCCGCAACCTGTCGATTAGCCTTAGCTTTCTCCGATTTCAGCTTGAACTGCGGAGTATCCATCTTCTCCAACATCTGCTCATAGTACTCCGCCCGGATCCAGTCCTTCCTCGTATGCGCCGTACGAAGGTCGTACACCGCATCCCGTATCTTCTTCCCGGCGGCGGCTTTGTAGGTCCTGCGGATCGTCTCCTCGCGATGGAGGGTCCACCAGAACATCCTCTGACATACAAATTCAAATATCACGTAATAAAAAATTTAATGATTTAAAGAATAATTAATAATTCACCGACGGATTTATACCCTCATCTCGTCGAGCCAGACGTACTTCATGTCCTGAGGCACCTCAAAAAAATTGAGGTAGGGGCCATGGTAGTTATCCCGGATAATGCGCCCTAGAATCCGGGCAGCATCCCACGGGAAAAACCTATAAAGAAGCAACGACTGGATTATTAACTTGAATAAATGAAACAAATTTAATAAATTAACTTAAATTTACTTACGATTCACCAGCGGGCCATAGCTCTCGTCGGAACTCGCCCACCAGCCTCTCTGGTGGCGTCGGGGGATCCGCGGGTCCGCGCACGTACTCCCCGGTAACAGGATGAAACTGAATCTCGGGGTACTCCGAGGCCCACCCTGCAGTAACTGCTGGGCCCCCTGCTGCATCTGCTGCTGCATCCGCTGGTACATCCGGTGGCAGAACGGATCCGCTAGCGGATGGAGTCACAGGCCTCGACGACGATGTCGGTAGCACCGAGGAAGAATGACGGCGGAAAGAGCCTGTGTCCGGGCTCTCCAAGTCGGGATCGGAGGTCACATCTGGGGAATGCGGCTGGCGACCACGATCGCTACCACCACGCCCATGCCCACGCCCACGACCACCACCACCACCACCACCGCCGCCGCCGCCGCCACCGCCACGACCACGGCCAGCACCACCAGTACGGGTGCTCGCAACCATGCCCTGTAAATAGAACACATAAACAAAATACCGACAACATAGATTTATAAATGAATATAAAACTAAACATATCCATACCAGCAGCAGGGCGATGAGTGCCGCCCAAACGAGTAGGCCTAGGAGTGCCATCTGCAAAAAGAAACTCATACAATAATACGCAAATATCCCAAACTGAAATAAATATTACAATCAGAAGTGAAGTACGAATAAAAGCTAGATACACAAAATCTGATAAAATCACGCACCAATACAACAAAGTACAATTCTTGTAACTTTTGATGAAAGGGCATCTTGTGTTCCACTAGACTTGTAATTGTAAATCCAAATGTAATAGGGTAATTTAGGATTCGAGACTAGATATTGGGTGCTTCAAGATACAACTGAAATATAGCGATATTTAATCATCGTCATCGTCCTCTTCCTCGGCCTCGGCCTCATCATTATCATCATCTTCATCGTCGAATTCATCTGTATCCTCATCCTCATCCTCATAAAGTTTTTCTTCTTCTTCTTCTTCTTCTTCTTCTTCTTCTTCTTCAGTCTCAATACTTGGGACAAGACGCCTCTTTCTCCCCTGGTTGACATCTAAGTCTTGTATATCAACCTCTTTCTTCCCTCTATTTTCATCAGCAAGAGGTATATCAACCTCTAATTCAACATCCATGTCACAAGACTGTTGTCCCAAGTATTGGGACTTTTCGATCTGGTCCTCTTGGTATGCTGGGTCTCCAACATTGAATGTATTTCTAGATTTAATCTTGCATACTGCCCACCAGTCAAAGCGATCTCTACGACGCCTTGGGTAGCTTGTATAGTAGACTTGAACAGCCTGACTTGCTATCGCAAATGTGTCGAACCCTCTATACCTCCTGCGATGATTTATATCGACGAATCCAAATTGTTTATCGATTCTCCAACCGATATTTGGTGTCGTATCGAACCACTCACATTTGAACATAACAATATGCATATCAAATGGGGCACTATATTGTAATTCTATAATATCCCGAAGCACTCCATAATAGTCAAAGTCCGGCTCGTCGTCATAGATTGTGCCTCTTATGCAAACACCAGAATCCTTCGTACTGAAGCCGTCATTGAGAAATTCGGCATTTATAGGATGTTGAGTTGTCTTAAACTTGAAGCCATTAACGACATAGCCGGGCCAAGTCTTTGCATGCTTCTTCGGTCCCAATGACAAATAACGAATGCTCTCATTTGTGAGTGTACTTGGTTCAGCTAATAAAACCTGTAAACTTTAAATGTTTTAGTTGCATATATATATTTAAATGGTAGCCGCATAACATATTATCTCAGTTACTTACGTAATCTCGAAACCATGACGGAAAGGTAAAATCAACCTCTCTTTGAAGTCCCTTATCGGTAATATCGGGTGTCCTTATTTTGACTTCATCTCTAAATACACTGTTAGAGAGAATAAAAATTAGTGTAGTCACTTACCTTACCAAATTAGAGATTATAACGAGGTGTAGTCACTTACTTCTCCAAATCTCTCACTTCTTGTATGTCACAATTTAACAAGACATATCGGTGAGCGGCATCATACTCATCGTCACTCAACCACCATTTCTTACTAGCCCCAATAGGCTTGCCCCTTAAATTGAATATACCTCCTTCCTCAACGTCTTCGTCATTCCTTTGAGGTCTATTTCGATTTGTCTCAACATGAGTATCAAAATAAATGGAGCAAAAGTTTGACACCTCCTCGATAAGATATGCTTCGCATATCGAAGCCTCTATATGAGCCTTGTTGCCAACTTTCTTCTTTAGATGATGTAGATACCTAGAGAGACAAATTATCTTGAGAATTAACAATGAATTGTAAAATCTACTTAAATTATATCGATTTTTATTTACCTTTCAAAGGGGTACATCCATCGATAATGAACAGATGCACCGACACGGGCTTCGTATGCTAGATGAATCGGTAGATGCTCCATACTGTCGGACTATTCCTATGAGTATTGGTATCGGCGATATTGGTAGTATCGGCAGTTTCGGATCGGAGTATCGGATTTTTTGGTATCGGGGAACAAATAATTATTAATAAATTATTTACATTTAAAAACATATATTTTATACATTTAGGCATAATTTTAAGTATTTTCAGTGTTATTTCTTAGTAGTTTTGAAATTAAATGAAATAGTAGTCACCCTTACCGATTGGTTTACAAACAATAGATGTGATTTTCTTCAATTGATGTGATTTTCTTCTTTTACATGCTTCTACAACCTTGTTATGCTTTAAACCCTTGTTGATTTGTCTTTTCTGTTTAATTTTCTTTGTCGAATTAACCGGAACAAAGACCCCCAATGTCGGTATCGGTCAATACTTGGTATCGGTCGGTATCGGATCGGAACATGCCAAACTGTATCGGTATCGACCGTATCGGATCGGTATCGGCCGATACTTTAAACCATGATATATATGTCTGAGTGTGTGTGTATCCGTGTGTCTGTGTCCGTGTGTGTGTGTGTGTGTCCATGTGTGTGTGTCTGTGTGTGTGTGTCCGTGTGTGTGTGTGTCTGTGTGTGTGTGTCCGTGTGTGTGTGTGTGTGGTGTGTGTCCGTGTGTGTGTGTGTGTCTATGGGAGAGGAGGAGGAGGACTCCTGCGCGGGGACTCCAGAGTCCCTCCTACGCCCCCCCTGCCCCGACCCCCCCTAACCCCTGCCCGACCCCCCCCCCAACCCCTGCCCGACCCCCTCTCCCACCCCACTGCCCTCCCTGCCCCGACCCCCCAACCCCTGCCCGACCCCCCCCAACCCCTGCCCGACCCCCTCTCCCACCCCCCTGCCCCCCCTGCCCCGACCCCCCCAACCCCTGCCCGACCCTCCCCCCGACCCCTGCCCGACCCCCTCTCCCACCCCCCTGCCCCCCCTGCCCCGACCCCCCCAACCCCTGCCCGACCCTCCCCCAAACCCTGCCCGACCCCCTCTCCCACCCCCCTGCCCAGACCACCCCCCTACCCCTGCCCGACCCCCTCCCCGACCCCCCCTGCCCCCTCTCCTACCCCACCCTTGCCCCGACCACCCCACCCCCTACCCGAACCCCCCTGCCCAGACCACCCCCCCCACCCCTGCCCGACCCCCTTCCCGATCCCCCTGCCCCCGACCACCCCACTCCACCCTTGCCCCAACCACCCCATCCCGTACCCGAAACCCCCCTGCCCCACACCCTCTCCGACCACTACTACAGCCCCCCAACCCCCCAAATCGTAAAAGAGAGAGAGAAAGAGAGAGGGAGATAGAGAGAGAGAGGGGGAGGAGAGAGAGCATACCTTAGAGAGAGAGAGAGGGAGATCGCCGGTCGGAGAGAGCGAGATCGTCGGAAAGAGGGAGAGGGAAGAGAGAGAGTGTTTTGGGGGGAAATGAAAATTTCCCCCCCGTCGGTTCAATTTAAGTTAGGGTACAGAAATTAGCGACGGCTTAGCGACGGATTATTCCGTCGCTAAGTAGTCAGTAAATCTCGCGCCAGAGTAGCGACGGATTATTCCGTCGCTAAGTCGTCAGTCAAATCTCGCGCCAATATTTTAGGCTTTTTTCGCCAAAATATGCGACGTACTAGCGACGGATATAAAACCGTCGCTACATGGCCGACGACCTATCGACGACGTAGCGACGGATATGGACATAAAAAAAAAATTGTCCACTGCTTTCCGTCGGTATTTCGTCACAAATCCGTCGGTGATCCGACGGTAATAGCGACGGAAATTTTCCGTCGCTAAATGGCCGTCGCTAAATGGCCGTCGCTAAAATGCTGTAATTTGGTAGTGTCACTAACAATATTTCTAACCTCAGCTAGTAGGTCGATAAGTCTTCCTATTTCACCTTTGTACTCTTTGAGTACCTTCTTAGAGGTCTGATATTTGCTACGCAGTTTTCTGTAATCACTTATCAGTTCATTGAAGGCATCTCCTAATTGCTCAAAGGTGAAGTCATCATATGTATCAACTACAGGTTCAGAGAGTACCTGATCGGATGCCATAAAGCATACATTTGTAGCGTCTTCTGATTGTTTATCTTCTGAGTTGCTGGCTTCACTTTCATGCCATATGCTGGTGTTGGCATATCTCTGAGATGTTGATCTCTTCAGATTCCCTTTATCATACCTGTTGCTCTTCTTGCTTGATGATGAGTTTGTAGGACAATCCTTCTTCATATATTCCTTCTTCTTGCAGCCGTAGCAGACAGCATCATCTTGATACCAGTTATTGCTGCTATTATTTTCTTTGTCTTTCTTCTCATATCTCATGAATCTTTTAAATTTTCTTGCTAGGAGTGCTTGATCTTCAGCATCAGATTCACTACTATCTGAATCACCTTCAGCAGCTTTTCTGTGCTGAGCCTTGAAAGCGATCGTCTTCTCCTTTGGTGCAGGCTCTTCAAAATCTTGTAGCTCCAGTTCATGAGTGAGTAGCTTACCCATGAGTACTTTGAGGGACATAGTTGTGAGGTCGTTCCCTTCAATGATTGCAGTAGCCTTTGGAATCCAGTTCTTGGTAAGTGCTCGGAGGAGTTTGTGAATCTTTTCATGGTTACTGTAATCTTTGCTTAGGGAGGACAAAGAATTTACAATATCCAAGAATCTTTCGAACATCTGAGTAACTGTTTCGTTGGGCTTCATCTTGAACACCTCATACTCTTGAGTAAGTCTGCTGACCTTTGATTCTTTGACTTGAGTCGTGCCTTCATGTGTAACTTCAAGAAGCTTCCATACTTCATTAGCAGTTGTGCAGATAGATACCCTGTTAAATTCAGTTCTGTCTAAAGCATAAAATAAAGCGTTAATAGTACGTACGTCAAGACTAGCCTTTTTCTTTTCTTCCTCTGTATATCTGTTATGGGGTTTTTCTACTAAAACTCCATCAACATTTATACGAGATGGCTTTTGATAGCCATCAATAACAATAGACCATAAATCAAAGTCAAATGATTTTAAGAAGAAACTCATCCATGTTTTCCAATAGGTATAGTTCGTACCATCAAACAGTGGAGGTCTGTTTGAGGCCTGGCCTTCACTTGTGAATTTCACAGTTGCCATGTGTTGTGCTGTGATCTATATAAAAATTAGTTAAATGAATAAATAATTTCAATGTTACCTTGCTTTACCTGTAACACCCGCTCTGATACCAATTGTAGGAACGAATTCGTAAAGCATAATACTCTAGAGGAGGGTAAATAGAGTTGGCAGCGGAATAATGCTAATTAAAAAATGTTAGCAGTAAGATCACAGAATAATAATCACAACTAAATAATGTAAAGGTAGAGTTAAGAAAGCAAACGGAAAGACAACGATGTATACTGGTTTTCCTCTGTTGAGGACTAGTCCAGTCGGTAGAACTCTTGCTACCAGTTAAATCCAATATTAGCAAAACCGTAAGTTTTCTTACGAAGTCCTTGCAACTTCTACAACGCGAGCTTTGATACGAAGAACTCGTCCAACTCTAATTGTGAAGAGTTAAATCTTCTATCAAGCCTCTGATTACAATCACTCTGAAACTTCTAGACCGCACCGTACTGGCAAATCAACTAGAGGATTGTAACTGGCTTGGGATCTAAAATTTGAAGCTCGAGAAAAACTTTTTGGAAGACTGAAAGCTTTTTAGAAAAGAGAAGATTGAAAGTGAAATGAGTGAGTTAAAATGGTCGAAATCCTTCTCTATTTATAGGAGTTCCAAAGACAGAATTCTGGCAGAATTCGAGCAGAACTCAATAAGAAAATCTTGGTCAAATCCGCAACTGTAGGAGGACCAAGTTCCAAGGAATTCAAAAACAAAACGGCCACTAACCGAACTCTGGCCGAACTCTGGCCGAGTTCTGTCAGGGTTAGGTTAGGGTTTTAAAATTAGTTTTTGGGGAATTTTGAAAACCTTTTTGAAGCTTTTGTAAATACGAATGTTTTACAAAACTAAGGACATTTTAAAAGCAGTTTGAAATCATTTTAGAATAGCCTATTTGCCAGTACGACTCGGTGTACAAAGTATTCCTAGACTCAAAATAAAATAAAAAATATATTGCTCAAAGAAATACAGACTCGAACAGGCAAACAGCGCTTCGGTCTTGAACTGTGTAGATAGTTGTTCTTGATCATGTCCAAGAGTCCGAGATATCCTGACTAGCTTCATATATCGAGTCAGAGTTTGATCAATTATTAAAATCAGTTTGGCCATATGACCAATGGGCCAACAATTGGCTGGGCGTTGTTACGTACTCGTACCCTCACGGTGGGTGCGGGTCGTGACACTTGACTTTCTCCATGGAGGGGGGTCAAGAGCTGCAAGTTCTCTCGCTTACTGATCAAGTTGGGGACCTTATCTAGGAATTACTCATCTTTAACGAAGGCGCCTTTGGAGAATAATTTGGTATAGAAGTTAGCGGCTGCTGGTTGGATGCTCCGCTGGTCTTTGAGCAAGATGTCGTTCTCATCGGAGATTTGGTGCAAATTAAGTTGATGTTTGTGACCTTTGACGCAAGCATGGAAGAAACCTAAATTTTTGTCGCCATCGACATCCCAGGTTAATCTGGCTTTCTGCTTCCAAAATTTTGTCTCGACCTTCAGCCGAGACTTGAGGAGAGCTTTGGTGAGGTTGAGTGCGATGCGGGCCTCCGTAGATCTATCAGAGATGTACCAGATCTCAGCACGGGTGACATCATCCTCTGCCATCTTTATCTCTTGGAAGATGTTGCCGAAAGCGAGCTTACTCCACGTTGAAAGTGCGCCTTTGGTTGCCTTGAGTTTGGCGGCTGTATGAACAAGGGGGTCGGGGTAAGTCATCGAATTCCAGGCGGAGGCAACGGTGCTTCTGAATTGAGGGTGATATCTCTAGAAGTCCAGGAATCAGAAAGGTTTCTTGATGAGGTTGGAGTTGCTGCTGAGCACGATTAGGAGAGGGGAATGGTCGATTCGGTGGAGTTAAGCTGAGAGAGGTTGGAGATGAGATTCATGTCGGACCAGCAGTTCTCGACCAAGGCTCGATCTAGGTAGGATTATTGTCTTCGGGCGCCTTCCTGCATGTTACACCAGGTGAAGGCGTTGCTGGAGAAAGAGAGGGGGAACATGTGGGCATTGAAGATGAAGGTGTTGAAGTCATGCATGGCCGGATAGGGGGGAGGGTGGCCCCCAGATTTTTTCTCTCTGCTTGAGATTGTATTGGAGTCTTCGAGGTAGATCCACGTAATATTGTTGAGGTGGAGGTGGGTGTCCGTCAGGGTATCCCAGAGCAGCTTGCACTCGGTGAATTAGTAGATGTCGTGGACAGCGGAGCTGAGGGATCAGAACGTGAGAGAGGGGTGCTCCAGCCAACAAGAGAGTGCATGTTTCGAGTCCTACATGATAATCAATTTGCACTCGGCGGCGAAGAGGATACATATGTCATGGCACCCGGCGATCGCGGACGGGAAGCCAAGTTGAAGCTGGATGGATTTGAGTTTTCTCTGAGGGATTTTAGGTTCGACGATGACTAATATATTGACCTGGTGAGTTTTCGTGAGGCTAATTATTCTCCTCAAGGTAGGTTATTGGCCAGCCCTCTAACGTTCCACGATAGGATGTTAAGCATTGGGATGGTTCTGGGGGTGGGTGTTGAGCTTTGTGGCTGACCTAGTGGTCATAGTCGTGGCCTCTTAGGAGTGTTTTTTTTCTTCTTGTTGTGAGAGATTTTGTGAGCTCCTGAGGTCGCTGCTATGATGTCATCCGTCACCTCGGGCAGACCTTGTGCTGTGTTACATGCTTCCTCCATCGGGGGGCATCTTTTTTTTTAATCTCAATCTCGGGGGCATATTCTTTTTCAATCTCAGCCAGCGCACATAGGGGATAGCTAGGGTCCAGGAAGCTGGCTTCCTTGGCTTGCTGGAATCTGTCTGCAGGAACGATGCCAAAGGTGGCCAGGTCATTCTCAGAGTCACTTCCGGAGTTGAGGGGGGAGATTGCAATATCGGCTAGGGCCGGGTAGATGATCAAAACCATCTGGTTCTCTCCCTCACTGATCGATGAGACAACGCAGTTCGGTTGCTCTTCGATGGACTTCTCGCAATCAGCAGAAAGGGGTCCTGTCGGGATGAGGGATCTCCTGAAGGACGTTTGGAGGGGGATAGATGGGGATATCGAACCTGTTGTTGAGGATGATCGCCGAGGGTTCGACGGGATCGATGGCTTTAGCCGGGGGGGCTGGGGCAGGGTGAGTCATCGCTGTCTTCAACTTGGGGGTA
The DNA here is from genome assembly GCA_029216955.1 of Iris pallida. NCBI lineage: Eukaryota > Viridiplantae > Streptophyta > Magnoliopsida > Asparagales > Iridaceae > Iris > Iris pallida. The sequence continues at coordinate 9,511,309 of JANAVB010026000.1, read as the reverse complement.
GAAGTTGGGAAGGGGGAGAATAGGGGCTGAGGGTATGAGTTGGGTCGCCTTGTGGGATTGCGACTTATGGGGAGCTTTCTTCTTATGCTCCGG
>JANAVB010026000.1:9463716-9506216 GCA_029216955.1 Iris pallida | reverse complement strand
ACTCCATGGAACACTATTTCAGAGTGTACCCTGTTGAAGAAGATATCGAATCGAAAGAGAAACAACACCAAGCCGACTCCCCAAAATCTTCATCCCCCGATTCTTCCTTTCAAACTCTCACGTCCGATTCGATGACATCGTTAGAGCTTCCAGCCCACAACCCTACAACCCCTCGGCCATCACCCTCACCAATAAATTCGACATCCTTACGTCTACTCCGGCAGACGCCACCACGAAGATCTCTACCACCGATGAGTCATCAGAGGACACCCTGGCGGTCAACGAGGACAACCCGGACAGCAACAGGAAGGAGATTCCGTCAATGGAGAACCCTCCACCCCTCAAAAGCATGGAAGTCCATGAACCAGACAGCTCCCCATCATCCTACCTCATAGAGGCCTTTTGCACGGTTGCCTTGGCTAACATTGGCCTAGCCCCAGTGGCCAGGCTTCAATAAGCCGTAAAAGCAGGTCTCCTCAGCCAGAACTGCTATTTAGAGCCCTAGCAAAAATTGAAGGAGAGGCCTACATACACCCCTCGGAGGACCCATCGAAGGAAGAAGTAGCCCTCACCAAAGGCACGCCGTATTGAAGGACAGCCCAGTGGCCAAATCATCCATGCAACAAAAAGCTAACAAGAGGAAGAAGAAAACTAACAAAGAGCCCACGGCAACGACCACTAGGTCTGCCGCGAAACTAACCCCCCTCCTCTGCAAGACCTCTAATGCTGAACAACCTTTCTTGGAATGTTAGGGGCCTAGCGAATAAACGAACACTCAGAAGACTCATCAGTCTCAAGAAATCCTACAGGATTGATATTATAGTGGTCATCAAACCCAAAATCCCAGACAAAAAACTCAAATCCATCCAGCTCCAGCTCGATTTTCCTTCCGCCATAGCCAGCTGTAATGATATTTGGATCCTTTTTACGGCTGACATCAAGTTCGGCATCGTCCAAGATTTGAGACAGCCGCTTTCGTGCTGGGTGGAACACCCCACGCTCCCGTCCAGATCACTTTTGTTAGCTGTCTACGGCAGCTGCGACATCCTAGAACACAAACTGCTTTGGGATTCCCCAAGGGACACTCATCTTAATTTCCTCAACCTCCTGTGGCATTGTGTGTGAGACTTCAATGCAATCACTTATAGAGAAGAGAAGTTGGGGGGTCGACCGTCCCCTCAGATGACCACCAATGACTTCAATAGTTTTATTTTCAACAACCACCTGTCTCCCCTCCAGTTCTCCGACAACGCCTTCGCCTGGTGCAATATACAAGATGGATCCTGTAGGCAATGATCCCGTCTGGATCGAGCCCTAGTCAACAGTATATGGTCGGATATGGGCCTCACTTCTAACCTCTCCTACCTTAATTCCACGAAAGCACACCATTCCCCCCCTCCTCATAGAGATCGGCAACAACACCAACCAGATCAAGAAAGCCTTTCATTTCTTTGACTTCTTTAGCCATCACCCCTAATTCAGGAACACAGTGGCAGTAGCCTGCAACACCCCCGATGACCCCGACCCTCTATCCCGGGTGGCTGTTAGACTTAACGCTATGAAGAAAGCACTCACGGCCTGGAGTTAGAATGATTTTGGTGATATTTTCTAAGCAGTACGAACGACGAAGGATAACGTCACTCGTACGGAGATTCTTTACTAGTCTGACAGATCTTCGACGGCTCGTTGCTCACTCAACCTCACCAGAGCGCTTCTTAAATTTTGGCTGAAAGTGGAAACAGAATTCTAGAAAGAGAAAGCCAGGCTCACTTGGGACACAGAAGGGGACAGAAACTCTACCTACTTCCACTCCTATGTCAAGGGCGGCAGACAATAACTCAACCTTCACCAAATCAACTACGAGAGCGGGCTCCTTATTAAAGACCATCGGAGTATCCAAGCTGCCGCCACTAACTACTATTCATAATTATTCTCCAAAGAAGCCATTGTCAAGGACAAGGTCTTCCTTTTGATGGCCCCCTACCTGATTGATGAAATCGACAACTCCCAGCTGCTCCGACCCCCCATAGCTGAGGAAGTCAAATCCGCAGTTTGGGCTTTGAACAGTGCTCCAGGTCCGGACCAATTCTTCGGAGTCTTCTTCAGATCCTGCTGGGACATTATCGAACCAAACTTTCTTGAGGCAGCCACCGCTTTCTTTCAAGGAGCAAGATATCCCAGATCGATCTCTTGTGCCAACCTCGTACTCATCCCCAAAAAGGAGAACCCGGAGACGTTCAAAGACTTCCGCCCTATCAGCTTGTGTACCTTCACTAACAAAATCATATCGAAGATCATCGCCAACCGCTTGTCCGGACTTCTTCCCAAGATCATATCCGATGAGCAAAGTGGCTTTATTGTCGGCCGAAAAATATTAGACAATATCCTGCTGGCTCAGAAGATGATCACGTGCATGAAATTCTTGGCTAGGGGCGGGAACATCGCCATTAAGATAGCATAAAGCATATGACCGATTGGACCAGAAGTTCATGATTTGGGTATTCAGGGCTTTCGGATTATCAAAAAATAGGATAGACATTGTGTACAGATCCATCAACAACTCTTGGTTCTCCATGATCATCAACGTCCAAGCAGAGGGCTTCTTCAAACTGAGCAGAGGAGTTAGGCAGGGTGACCCTCTATCGTCCACCATATTCATCATCACCGCAAATCCTCTGAGCGGAAATCTCAATAGGATGGTGGACACTCCACGCTTCCAACACTTCCACACCACCACTGGATGTCCGATCATCACCCACATGGCCTACGCAGACGACATCCTTATTTTCTTCTCCGGCGACGTAGGGTCCGTGGAATTGGTTCGTAATACCCTGGAGAGATACACCAAATGTTCGGGACAACGCATCAACGCCAGCAAGAGCATCATATACACCCACCATAAAGCCAACAGGGACCACTCCGCTCTACTCTCTAACATTACTTCCTTCTCTGTAGTGTATCCCCCGTTCTCCTACCTTGGATGTCCGCTGGTGTATGACATATCCAATACGGGTATCTTCGAAGTGATAGTGAGCAAAATCAGAAAAAAAAAATAAAGAAGGCACAATGCTATTCTTTCGTCGGGAGGAAAGATGATCCTCATCCAGCACGTCCTCTCTTCCATTCCCATCTTCACCATGGCCACCTGCTCTCCCCCTAAGAAGGTGCTCACCTCCTTCGAGACCCTCTTCTCAACCTTTTTCTGAGACCACAGTGACGGCAAAGACAAGCACTACTGGGCCAGTTGGGACATCATGGCTAGCCCGACAGAGGATGGAGGATTGGTATTCAGCAGATTGTCGCAAATCGTTGGTGCTTTTTCTATGAAGTTGTGGCGGAAGCTTCGCATGACCAACTCTATCTGGGCCCGGATCATGAAAGCAAGATATTTTCGACACTCACATCCTTCAGCCACAGACTCCAACAACAGATCTTCTGCGTCCTGGTGCCGCATCCTCCACGGACGACTCCTCGTTGAGCCTCTCATCTGCCTTCAGCTAGGCTCTTGCGGATCGTCCCCCTTCCACGAGCACAGGCTCGGGGACGCCCCCTACCGCAGACTATGCATGCCCCTACAAAAAGCGCTATTCGAGACCTGTAGATCAGCAAGAACGGCTGGCAATGGGACAGGGTCAATGAGTGGTTACGTGAGGAGGCGGCCTCGGGCCTCGTCGCTTCCGGTCTAAAGATCACGAGCGCCCCCAACGTCTTGAAATGGGCCGCCACATCCGACGAAACCATCACGCTAGCTTCAATGAGGAGAGCGGCTCGCGACAACGGTTTGCCAAACGCCATTACCGCCTCTTTTTGGCAGTCCTGCATCCTCAAAAAATGGTCATTTCTGAAGGAACGAAATAGTAAAGCGTAATACTCTAGAGGGGGGTGAATAGAGTTGGCAGCAGAATAATGCTAATTAAAAGGTTAGCAGCACAATAACAGAATATTAATCACAACTAAAATAAAGTAAAGGCAGAGTTAAGAGAGCAAACGCAAAGACAGCGATGTATACTGGTTTCTCTCTGTTGAGGACTAATCCAGTCGGTAGAACTCTTGCTACAGTTGAATCCACTATAAGAAAAATCACATGTTTTCTTATAAAGTCCTTGCAACTTCTACAACACGAGCTTTGATACGAAGAACTCGTCCAACTTCAATGTGAAGAGGTATTCTTCAATCAAGCCTTCTGATTACAATCTCTCAGAAACTTCTAGACCGTACCGCACTGGCAAATCGACTAGAGAATTGTAATTGGCTTGGGATCTGAAATTTAAAGCTCAAGAAAACTCTTTTGGAAGACTGAAAGCTTTAGACAGAGAGAAGATTGAAAGTGAATGAGTGATTTAAAATGATCGAAATCCTTCTCTAATTATAGGTGTTCCAAAGGCAGACTTCTGACAGAATTCGGGCAGAATTTGGGCAGAATTCGGGCAGAACTCTATGAGCAAATTTCGATCAAATTCGCAACTGAAGGAGGACCAAGTAACAAGGATTCAAAATCACAACGGCCACCAACCGAACTCTGGCCGAACTCTGGCCGAACTCGGTCCGAGTTCTGTCAGGGTTTAGTTAGGGTTTTGAAAAAGCTTTTTGGTGATTTTTGAATACCTTTTCGAAAACCTTTTTGTAAACCTTTTTGAGAGGTCATTTTAAAAATATTTTGAACTCATTTAAGGGTAGCATATTTGCCAGTACGACTCGGTGTACAACATATTCCTAGACTCAAATAAAATAAAAAATATATTGCATAAGGAATTACAGACTCGAGTAGGCAAACAGATCTTCGGTCTTGAATTCAGTGGATAGCCATGCTTGATCATGTCCAAGAGTCCGAGATGTCCCGACTAGCTTCGTATATCTAGACAGAGTTTGATCAATTATTAAAATCAGGTTGACCATATGACCAATGGGCCAACAATCTCCCCCATTTTGATAATTGACAAACTATGAATGATATAACATTAAGCTTGTTCAAAAAATATCAAAAAATAGAATTGTTCATATCCTGTATTATCTCAAAAAATGTTAGATCTTTTAATTTTTCTTCCCCTTTGTCACTTAGCAAAATAATTACAAAAGATAAAGCTCCCCCGCAATCAATACATAAGTAACAAAAGAGAAATATCACAGGCATGTATTGTAAAAAATCATCACAGGCATATAATTTCATAGACAGTTATAAAAAAATGAAGCAATATAAGAGATAGTGCTATCATAAACTGAAACTGAAACATAGTGCTTAAATAAACTGGAATGCCATAAACTGAGGCAAAATAAACATGTCCATGAAAATAACAGAGTACTAAAGCAAACTAGAAAGTGCTAATAATAATCAAAAAGTACTGATAGTAACTTGTAATGTCGGAGCATTTCCAAATGCACAATAAAATATCACTCAAAATCATATAGTAACATCTCCTCATCATCATCCTTATCATCATCATTAGCTCGACCAGCATGTCCTGAAGGACCAACTCCAGAGGTACCAGCGCCAGAAGGATGAGGAGGGGCGCCAGCATAGAACTCACCAACAAAGTCACGAGGTGGAGCACGATCAGGACGGTACCAATCATAGGCGGTTACCGGGCTAGAAGTAGGTATGAACAGCCTCATCCTCACAACGATAACCAGAGAAAGCTGGATCTCTAGGGATGGAACCGGCTGAATGACCAGTCTGGGCGAAACGAAGATCATCTAAGGAGTTTACAAGCGCCTGATAACGGGTGACATCGCAGAACTCACGCTCGCGAGCCATGTCCGTCATCGAGACGTACAAAGCAGATAAATGCTGATGTATGCCCTCAAATGTCATGGCATACTGATGAGGTGGGGGAGGAGGTGCAGTAGGAGGAGCAGGAGGAGGAGCTGAAGCAGTCATGCTACGACGAGATAACTGAAGAAACTTGGGCTCAGGGTCCTGAGTACAAGTCGACAGATCGATATTGAAGCACTGAAAGATGTGTGGGAGAGTCATCGCGTAAGAGAGATTTCTATCTCTTGCACGACAACGATCCATCATCTGAATCATGGTCTTAGGGGCAGAAAATGGAATCCCCTTAAGAATGTGGTTTGGCGGACAGCTCAAGAGAAGCCACATCATCCTTTGAAGTAAATTTTGGAAGGATTGTGGAATAGATGATGCGATACAATTCATAGTTAAACAAGTTCAGGTTGTTAGCCTTGAACTTTCCAGAGCGTACTCTATCAGGTGCACAGAGTTCCGCTTTGAAACTGGCGAGTGTCGTGCCTTCGGGAAAATCAAATTCAGTGATGTCAACTAGCGGTTCACCTTCGTTAGGGATACCAAGGATCTCCGCTAAGAGGTCATCATCGAAATGATATCAATACCTCCAACACGAGTGCTCACATCAAAAGTGTTTAATATGAGATTGTAATAAAATAATCTAATGGCATTAGTTGCTATAGGGAAGCAGAGTTTAACAAAAAGATGTAACCCTAATGCCTCAAAGAAATGACGATGATCAGGAAATACAGTCCATTTGACTAGAGCACCTGTGCATATGGATCTCATGGAGAAGTCTCCATACCACAGTAGGGCTTGGTCTAGGGTTTGAAAGAAAAAACCCGTCGAACGTGCCATCGCTCATTTGGACCGGCGAGAAGAGGGAATCCGTATACGGATGCGAAGATGACCCTTCCTCACTGGGGGTCGTCTTCTTCCTCTTTGAAGGATTGAATTTGGGTGCCATTTATACAAATTGAAGTAAAAATGCACTAATTGAAAAGTGGAGAAGGATGTGGTTATACCTCCCGAAATCAAAGTATGTCGAAGAGAACGACGAACTCCGCACGAATCCAAATTTTGGATTGATTTCACCACTTGGATTGGAAGGAAGAGGGTGGTGAAGAACTAGGGTTCGGGACTCCTTCGCGACTGCTGCTGCTGTTATGAAGTAGTTTGGAAGCAATGAAGAAGAAGGGCTCTCGGGCTCTGGCTATATAACCTGAAACCCTCAACCGAACTCGGGCCGAATTCGGTCAGAGCTCTGGCCGAATTCGCCTAGGGTTCTTTGTAGTTGATTTTTGCCATTATTTTTTATTGTCTCATTTCAAATATTTAATTCAAAGATTAGTCATTTCAACTTCAATTAACGTAATTAATATTATTTTATAGATTAAATATCGTTACACAGCGACTGTTTCAGATTAGCTGTAGGAGTCCTGTCCCAGCTGGCGGAGGTTCACCGGGGAACTCTTAAGTACCGCTTCGCTTCAACCGTAGTTGTGGTGACAGACAGACTCTTTATTGGCTTGTCTCTAATACAGTTTTTGCGTAATGATATATAATCATAAAACAAAATTAATTAATATTATTGACGTCCAAAATTCCTAATTCTCGACGTAAATAATTGAAACGATCTTCCGCTAGAGGTTTAGTGAAGATGTCAGCTAGTTGATTTTCAGTATCTATGTACACAAGGTTTATATCTCCATTTTGATGATAATCTCTAAGAAAGTGATGTCGAATCTCGATATATTTAGTACGAGAGTGACATACTGGATTCTTAGTCAAATTAATAGTGCTCGTGTTATCACAGAAAATGGGAATATGTGTGTAAAATAAATCATAGTCTTCTAAGGTGTCACGCCCCAGAACCAGAATACTGGAGAGCGGGGGCGGACATAGCCAGCTACGTATAATGAAATGGAATCCATCCCACTATACGTCACGGCTGTCTAGAAATATGAGGGTTTATCTACAAGCCATCAGTCTCTTAAGGTCATAATTATCTATTGTCTCAATCTCAACAAGTAATGATAATAACAAGATATCAGATCACCAAATATACAATTGTAAGGTCCCAAACATTACATATCCAGATGATCATGAAGCTAGTCGTACAAAATGTAAGGACTAGCAAGAGTTAGTCGTACATGATCAACCTCGAGTAGCCAATCATGTACAGCCCGTAGGCAGACAGTAAGTAAAATGTACACGAGCTAACACTTGCTCGGCGGCTAAACGCCTCAAAAGAATAATGTACAATTATAGTGGAGAACAAAAAAACCCACTCATTGCCAGGATTTTCTAGTAGTCACCATCTGGCTGGAAAGCAGGTAGATCCTTTGCTGCTGCTCCGGTATCTGGCCATACAAAACCAGGGGTCAGACCCCAAAAAAGCAAGTGCCACAAAGGAGGCCACAAAATAAAACTAAGCCAGCAATTAGCACCATAATATAATTACATAAGAAGAGATAGTATTTTAAGAAAAGCATGATAGAAGAATATAAAAGACAATCTTGTACAGAATCGATAAAGGCAGAACATATGGAAAGCATGACAGGATGATATACGATGAGATAACTATGGGACTATTCAGATAACCAGGTTACAACCCGTAAACCAAACAAGGACCGGGTTGTAACCCTTCGTCTGAACGGAACTTGGATTCTCCACCATTTATCGGCAAAATATAAGAAAAATCATGACAGGTAGCAATTCTTGTGCAGGAATCAAGACAAGACTAGACAGGTTATGCCTCATTCAATCAATCACGGCCAAGCAGAAACTACGGCTTACTACTTTAACTAACTCGATTATCACAACCTAGTTACTAGCAAGATGCAATGAGAATTCCAAGTCCGGTTACCTGTTTATTACTACCTGAGTGATCCCAGCAAGAAAAGGAAAAGATAGCAGGATATAGCAGACACACTGTAGTAAGATACATGTGTCCTAAGGTACCACACTCGACGGGGGTGGAAGTGCGCTCATCTCGACGGATAGTAACAAATCCCAAGTATATATATATAAGGCCGGACCAAAGGGGCAACGGGTAACTGGGAAATTCTCCATAAATATTTGATCAATCTAGTCATTAATCCTAGCCATATTCAGTATGAATCCCTGACCGAGGAAACCAGGGATTCATGTCTAGACATGATGCAAGACAAGACAGGTTTATTTGTACAAACACATTCACCCATGGTGTCCGGCCATTTATTCTTGTCAAGTCGTGTTAGCCGTCGCAACAGCATTAAGATAAATCATGTCAGGTACTTGTCGGGAGTGCGCCACGACGGGCCACTATCATGTCAGGTTGGTCATGTCAGGAGTGCCCACTACGGGTCACTATCGTGTTATGCTAGTCCTTTGTCATACCATGCCATGTACATAGCCATTCCAAACATATTAAGTAAAATCAAGTTCATGACAAAAGGTAAGGATATAAAATGGGCGTAAAAATCTAATAAAATATCAATATACAGGACTATAGAAAAGCCAAGCTTAAAGAAATAAGACCAAAACTCCAAGATCCAATGGGTTAAGCAAGGGGTCAGGGGAGCAGCGTATGCAAAAGTCACGCACGCTACAGAGAGCAGCGTAGGTGAAAAGTCACGCACGCTACAGAGGCTGCGTGGTGAAAAGTCACCACGCTAGAGAGAGCAGCGTGGGTGAAAAGTCACGCACGCTACAGAGAACAGCGTGGGTGAAAAGTCACGCACGCTAGAGAGCAGCGTAGGTGAAAAGTCACGCACGCTCAAGGGAGCAGTGTACGTGAAAAGTCACGCACACTCAAGGAGTCACGCTTCCAACAGAAGCGTACTCAAGTCTGCGTACGCAGCGCTAAAGACACGTAGCTCAGGGTGCGTACGCTAAACAGCTCTGCACACACTGCTCCTGTCTTCTCCAGACAGCAGAACACCATGCTGAACCCAAAGCTTCAAAAGCTCACAACTTGGCCATCCGAACTCCAAATCCGGATTTCCAAAGCTCCAACTTGGGTGAAACTGAATGCTCTTCCACATGGAAGCATCAAAACCCATAAAATCCAACTAAAGTAGATCAAATCATGCAAAATCCAAAATAGCTAAACCTAGATCTAGAACAAAGGAAGCTCCAAATCACAAAATAGCAAGTCCAAATGTTGATCACCATGTCCTAATCTAGCAAATGAACCAAGAAAATAGGGCTCTCATGAAGTGGCAAGGTGCACTTGCCTAGGGTTGGGAGAGTTGTGTAGGAGAAGAAGAAGAAGAAAATTTATGAAGGAAGTAATGAAGAGAGAGAGTGGTTGGTGGTGTTATAAAGTGGGGGAGTTGTGGTGTGTTGAGGGTGGAGCATAGGGCTAGGGTGTTCCAACACAAAAAAAACTGAACCAAACCAAACCATCCCCAATAAAACTGAGCCATGCCAAAACCAAATACGAGAAATACCGAAATTCCACAAGTTAAGAAAATAAAAATACATGCCAAAATCCAGATACGAGTATAAATACAAATAAAAAATATGGGAAATGAGGGTGACATAAGGTTTGTTTCATCCACAAAATCTGAGCACAACAACGTCCTGCGGTGATGTACTCAGCCTCTGTTGTTGATAGGGCTACAGAATTTTGCTTTTTACTAAACCATGAGACTAAAGCCTTGCCTAAGAAATGACATGTGCCACTGGTACTTTTTCTATCAACTTTGCATCCAGCAAAATCTGTATCTAATAACCAATAAGGTCAAAGGACTTAGTTTTGGGATACCACAAGCCAACAGAAAAGTGCCTTTAAGGTATCGAAAGATACGCTTAACTGCGGACAGATGTGATTCCTTTGGGTTAGCTTGAAAACGTGCACACAGGCAAACACTAAACATTATATATGGACGACTAGCAGTTAAATAAAGTAAACTACCAATCATACCTCGATACTTACGTGTGTCGACTGGCTTGCTTGTTCATCTGAATCAAGCTTTGTTGAAGTTGCCATTGGAGTGCTAATAGGTTTATTGTCCAGATCAAATTCTTTAGCAAGTCTTTTGTGTACTTGGCTTGATTTATAAATGTCCCATTATCAGTTTGTTTGATTTGCAATCCGAGAAAGAATTTTAGCTCTCCCATCATGCTCATCTCAAACTCATTCTGCATACACTTAGAAAATTCTTGACACAGAGATTCATCAGTAGATCCAAATATATCATCAACATAGATTTGAATTAAAAGAAGTTTGCCATTAAAAGACTTAATAAACAGTGTAGTGTCAACCTTGCCTTTTGAAAAACCGTTGTCAAGTAGAAAAGAGCTTAGACGACATACCAAGCACGAGGGGCTTGTTTTAAACCGTATAAGGCTTTCTTCAACTTGAAAACATGATCAGGGTTTTTGAAATCCGTGAAACCTGGAGGTTGTGCTACAAAAACTTCTTCTTTTATAAAACCATAAAAAATCACTCTTGACATCCATTTGAAATAGTTTGAAATCATGAAAACATGCAAATGCATATCATGCGAATGGATTCTAATCTCGCAACTGGGGCATAAGTCTCATCGTAGTCGATACCTTCTTCTTGATTATATCCTTGAGCTACGAGTCGAGCCTTATTACGAGTCATTAAACCATTCTCATTCAGTTTATTTGGAATACCCAACGGGTGCCAATGACCGGATGATCAATAGGCCTGGGAACAAGTTCCCAAACTTGATTCCGTTCAAATTGGTTTAATTCCTCTTGCATAGCATCTATCCAAAAACTATCACTATATGCTTCATCAATAGTTTTGGGTTCTAGCTGTGAAATAAATGCAACTAGAAACAATATCTCTACTGGATGTACGAGTACTTACTCATTTGGTAATATCACCAATTACTAAATCTTTTGGATGATCAGCTTAAATTTCAACCTTTTCGGTAGATTCTGAAGGTAGCTGGTTCCTGGATCTTCTCTAGGAGGTTCAGCTAGTACAGAGCTTGGTTGAGGATCAGCTGATATTGAGCTTGATGCAGGCAGATCTTCATCACTGTCATCGATAGTCATTTAATTTATTTCATCAAAGGTGACGTTGATTATTCTTCGATGATCATTGTTCGTTTGTTGAAGACTCTGTATCCTTTGCTCTTGGCCGCATAACCTAAAAATATACCTTCATCGGCCTTTTCATCAAATTTTCCCAAGTTGTCTTTTGTATTAAGAATAAAGCATTTACAACCAAATATTCTAAAGTATAACTGAGGGAGTTCTATCAAACCATAACTCAAATGGAGTGTTCTTCGATTTGGGACGAATTAGAACTCTATTGAGAACAAAGCAAGCTGTATTGACAGCTTCAGCCCAAAAATATTTGGATAGACTAAACTGGTTTAACATCACTCTGGCCATTTCGGATAGAGTTCTGTTCTTACGTTCCATAACTCCATTTTGTTGTGGAGTCCTAGGGCAGAAACTCGTGTATGAACCGTGTGTGTCACAAAATTGCTCAAAATCAGCATTCTTGAATTTGCCACCATGATCTCTTCTAATACGAGCGATCATGTAACTTTTTTCATTCTGTACTTTCTTGCAAAAGGCGACAAATTCGGAGAATACATCATTCTTGCGTGTCAAGAAATATACCCACGTGTATCTAGAGAAATCATCTACAATTACAAAAGCATACAATTTACCGAGGCTAGCAACTCTGCTAGGACCGAATAAGTCCATGTGTAGCAATTGTAGAGGTCTAGTAGTACATACTGCGTTTACAGATTTGAATGTGGATCTGGCAGCTTTGTTCTTTTCACATTGGCTGCATACCGAATCCTTCTTGAATGTAATGTCCGGTAAACCGCGTACTAGCTTCTTTGTGGATAATCTTGAGATCGTATCCATATTAGCGTGACCAAGTCTCATATGCCACAGATGACTCTCATCACTCTTGGCCATTAAGCATCTACCTGAAATGTTAGTTTCTTCTAACAAATAGAAAACATATATTATCTTCCCTGATACCTTCAAAGATAGTACTACCAGTTGAGCTGTCAACTATAGTACATTTGTCTTTGCCAAAGTTGATTCCATAACCATGATCAGCTAGGTGACTTATGCTGAGTAGATTATGTTTCAACTCGGTAACCAGATAGACATCCTTAATTACAGGATAGGGAGACTTACCAACATCACCGATACCAATAATATACCCTTTCAAGTTATTACCGAAGGAGACATAGCCTTCCTTCTTTTCTTCGACAGTGTTCAAATAGTGTAGCATCACGGTCATATGCCGTGAGCAACCGCTGTCGAGGATCCATTTGCTTCTAGCATGTGAAGGGTGTTCCACCTACAAAATAGTTTGCAGATGAAACTTTTGGTACCCATTTCTTGTAGGGTCCTGAAAGGTTAGCCTTTGGTATCCAAGCATAACATTTAAATCAACAAGCTTTCTCATTCTACATGCATGCAGATGAAATGACCAATGAGGCCACAATAATGATATTGTGCATGTCGAGTGTTGAAAGCTGAGTGGTGTGCATGGTTGGTAGGTTTAGGTTTTCTAGTATAGAAGAAAGCATACATATAATCTTGTTTGGGCTTAACCTTTTGGGGTAAAGGTTTGATAGGGTTAGGTCTGACAGTGTTTGGCTTGGAATGTTCCAATTTTTCGGTAAGTGACACGTGTTAGGGTAGGAAGAAGCAGGCTCAGGCTGTTTTCCTAACCTAATTTCTAATCTTTTGGAAGTGTCATACAACTTAGTATAATCAGAAGTGAGTGTTTCCATTCTGATTTGTGCACTTTGAAGACTTTTCTTTTTTTTAGAAAGTTCTTCCTTGAGTTGGTCAATAACTTTGTCTTTCTCTTCAGATGACTTGGTAGTCTCATGTAATAACAGCTTTATAGAAGAAAGCTCACCAGACTCACTAACATTATTTCTAACCTCAGCTAGGTCGATAAGTCTACCTATTTTATCTTTGTACTCTTTGAGTACCTTCTTAGAGGTCTGATACTTGCTACGCAGTTTCCTGTAATCAGTCATCAGGTCTCTAAAGGCATCTCCCAATTGCTCAAAGGTGAAGTCATCATAAGTATCAACTACAGGTTCAGTAGGTACCTGATCGATGCCATACATACATTTGCAGCATCTTCTGATTGTTCGTCTTCTGAGTCGCTGGCTTCACTTTCATGCCATATGCTGGTATTGGCATATCTCCTAGATGTTGATCTCTTCAGGTTCCTTTTTCATACCTGTTGCTCTTCTTGCTTGATGATGAGTTTGTGGGACAATCCTTTTTCATGTGTCCCTTTTTCTTGCAGCCGTAGCAGACAGCATCATCTTGATACCAGTTGTTGCTGCTGTTGTTTCTCATGAATCTCTTGAATTTCCTTGCTAGGAGTGCTTGATCTTCAGCATCAGATTCGCTGCTGTCTGAGTCACCTTCAGCAGCTTTTCTGTACTGAGCCTTGAAAGCGATCGTCTTCTCCTTTGGTGTAGGCTCTTCAAAATCTTGTAGCTTCAGTTCATGAGTAAGTAGCTTACCCATGAGTACTTCGAGGGACATAGATGTGAGGTTGTTTCCTTCAATAATTACAGTAGTCTTCGAATCCAGTTCTTGGTAAGTGCTCGCAGGAGTTTGTGAATCTTTTCATGGTTACTGTACTCTTTGCCTAGGGAGGACAAAGGATTTACAATATCCAAGAATCTTTCGAACATTTGAGTAACTGTTTCGTTGGGCTTCATCTTGAACACCTCATACTCTTGAGTAAGTCTGCTGACTTTAGATTCTTTGACTTGAGTCATGCCTTCATGTGTGACTTCAAGTAGCTTCCACACTTCATTTGCCGTTGTGCAGATAGACACCCTGTTAAATTCAGTTCTGTCTAAAGCACAAAATAGAGCATTAATAGCACGTGCGTCAAGACCCTTTTCTTTTCCTCCTTTGTATATCTGCTATGGGATTTTTCAACTAAACCTCCATCAACATTTATACGAGGTGACTTTTGATAGCCATCAATAACAATAGACCATAAATCAAAGTCAAGAGATTTCAAGAAGAAACTCATCCGTGTTTTCCAATAAGTATAATTCGTACCATCAACAGTGGGGGTCTGTTTGTGGCCTGGCCTTCATTTGTGAATTTCACAGTTGCCATGTGTTGTGCTGTGATCTATATGACAGTTAATTAAAAATAATAAATAATTTACTGTTACCTTTGCTTTACCTGTAACACCCGCTCTGATACCAATTATTAAACGAAATAGTAAAGTGTAATACTCTAGAGGGGGGTGAATAGACTTGGCAGCAGAATAATGCTAATTAAAAAGGTTAGCAGCACAATCACAGAATATTAATCACAACTAAAATAAAGTAAAGGCAGAGTTAAGAGAGCAAACGCAAAGACAGCGATGTATACTGGTTTCCCTCTTTGAGGACTAATCCAGTCGGTAGAACTCTTGCTACCAGTTGAATCCACTATTGGAAAAACCGCAAGTTTTCTTACAAAGTCCTTGCAACTTCTACAACACGAGCTTTGATACGAAGAACTCGTCCAACTTCAAATGTGAAGAGGTATTCTTCAATCAAGCCTTCTGATTACAATCTCTCAGAAACTTCTAGACCATACCGTACTGGCAAATCGACTAGAGGATTGTAATTGACTTGGGATCTAAAATTTAAAGCTCAAGAAAACTCTTTTGGAAGACTGAAAGCTTTAGATAGAGAGAAGATTGAAAGTGAATGAGTGAGTTGAAATGATCGAAATCCTTCTCTATTTATAGGTGTTCCAAAGGCAGACTTCTGACATAATTTGGGCAGAATTCGGGCAGAACTCTATGAGCAAATCTCGGTCAAATCTGCAACTGCAGGAGGACCAAGTAACAAGGATTCAAAATCACAACGGCCACCAACCGAACTCTGGCCGAACTCGGCCCGAGTTCTGTCAGGGTTTAGTTAGGGTTTTGAAAAGCTTTTGGTGATTTTTTAAAACCTTTTTGAAAACCTTTTTGTAAACCTTTTTGAGAGGTCATTTTAAAATATTTTGAACTCATTTAAGGGTAGCATATTTGCCAGTACGACTCGTGTACAATTATTCCTAGATTCAAATAAAATGAAAAATACATTGCATAAGAAATTACAGACTCGAGTAGGCAAACAGATCTTCGGTCTTGAATTCAGTGGATAGCCATGCTTGATCATGTCCAAGAGTCCGGATGTCCCGACTAGCTTCATATATCTAGACAAAGTTCGATCAATTATTAAAATCAGGTTGACCATATGACCAATGGGCCAACAATTTCTAATTTGGAGAGCATTTCGCAGGAATCTCTCCACGGACGACGCGCTCACCACCATCATCTTCAGCTTAGCCTTTGGGTGTTGCTGCTACTCAAAGCACCAATCGGAGACTGCCGAACACGTTCTGTATTCGAGGGACCTAGCCGGTCAGGTGTGGGCCTTCTTCTCATATAGGTGCAGACAGACTAGATGAAAGGGACTTCAACGATCTTCCAGCTAGATGGGGAAAAGAATCGCACGGCCACTAGATCATCGCAGCCGCCAGCATTTGGGTCCTGTGGAAAAATTTCAACAAATTCAGATATGAAGGATGCCAATATAACAGTAACCAACTGATTAGAGAGGTCCTCAGACAGATCCAAAAAAATTAGCAGATTCTGCAGACACGCCAGGAAGGGATTCTGGAACTCCGTGTCCATCTAACTAGTTTTGGGGAAGTGAGCTGTTCTTTGCACCCTCCTGCTTTTTTTTTCCATTCGGCAGTTTTGTGCTTACTTATAATGGCTTCGGCATCTTTCGCCTATACGTGAATAAATTCGGGTTCTGGTATTATATATATATATATATATATATATATATATATATATATATATATATTTAGAAATAAAATAATATATATAATATATATATTATATATATATATATATATATATATATATATATATATATTATATATATATATATATTTCTTTTCTAAATATATATATATATATATATAATATATATAAATTATATATATATATATATATATTATATATATATTTATATAAT
Organism: Iris pallida; assembly: GCA_029216955.1. NCBI lineage: Eukaryota > Viridiplantae > Streptophyta > Magnoliopsida > Asparagales > Iridaceae > Iris > Iris pallida. The sequence continues at coordinate 9,489,455 of JANAVB010026000.1, read as the reverse complement.
TTCTTTTCTAAATATATATATATATATATATATATATATTATATATATATAAATATATTATATATATATAATATATATATATATATTATATATATATATATATATTTATTTATATATTATATATATATATATATAATTATATATATATATATATATATATCTATATATATATATATATCCATGAAAAAAAAAAAATATATATATATATCTATATATATATATATATATAATATATAATATATATATATCCATGAGCCCCCCTCCCTCCCCCGTTTCCTCGCCCATGGCCCCCTCTTCGCCGGCTGACCTCACCCCCCTCTCCCGCCATCCCCCTCTCCCCTTCCTCCCAGATGCCTCTATTATATTATATGTTTATATACATTTATATATATTAAACATATATATATATCCATGAGCCCTCCCCCCCCCCCGTTTCCCCTCCCATGGCTCCCCTTCCGGCCACGCCGGCTGACCTCGCCCCCCTCTCCTCCCCGCCGTCCCCCTCTCTCCTTCCTCCCAGATGCCTCTTTGCCACCTCCCTTCTTCGTCGAAGCCACCCTCCTCGGACATCCTTGGCGTCCGGTATCTTCAGGACCTCCCCACCCTCCGTTTCACCCTCCCGATCTCGGTTCCCCCCTCCCTGTCCCGCAGTCGCCGGAGGAGCAAGCCTCCTCGTGCGCTCCGGCGCCCCCCTACCTCGGTCTCCGTCGTTGGCCCCCTCATTCCTCCCTCCCCTCCATTATCGGTTCGCCCCCCCGGCATCTGCCCACGTAGACGACAGACTTGCTCTCCACTGCCGTACGTTCTCCCCCGGTCCCCCATACTCCCCGTCGTCGGGTGTTCTCCCCCTCCGCCACCCTTGTCCCTCCAGATGTGGCCTCCTCCCCGTTGCGGCTACCAGCCTCTAGCCCGGCTCTCGAGCCGCCTCCCTCTTCCTCAGTTTCGGTTGTTGCTTCCTCGGTTGTAGCGGCAGCATCTTCCCTGCGGAGGCGCTGGCCGGACAGGCGACACCAGGCGGAGGTGGAAGACAGTTGTCCCCAGCCCTAGGTGCTCCCCTCGGTCAGCTGTCCCTGGCTTCTACCTTCCATTTTTTCGACTTCCCCCTCCTCCCCCTCCTTTCCGCCTCCCTAACCTGGACGCGAGAGCAGCTCATCCAGGTCGGCAGGGCCCCCACCAAGTTCGCTGCGAAGCTCCGGTGGGCCCCTCTACAGACCCTCCAGAGCCGTCCTTGCCGGCCCGGCGTCCCCTGGGTTCGCTCCACCACTTCGTTGGCCGCCTCCTCCACCCCTTGGCGTCGGCGGCCAGCCCCGGTCACCCTCCCCTTGATCGGCAGCCTGCCCTGGTCACCCTTCCTCGATCTGTGCACACCGTAGGCCCTGCCTCGGCTCCCCCCATTGGGGTGCGTGAAGCCGAGCAATGCGTCCTGTCACGCATCATTTTCCGTGTACTGCTGCTCCCTCGGGGCCCATCCTTCGGCATACGCGAGCCTAGTAACCTCCCCTTTATGCATACGCGGATTGGCTCTGCACTTTACATAGCTCAGCCTTTCGTTAGGCCTTCCATGGCGCCACCCGGGCCCACGGGCCCCACCCTTTTCATGGGCCTAACCAACTCCGTCTCATCGCGGGTGTGCGCTGGGTTCTACGCAGACTCCTTTCACGCGGGCCCTGCTGCCTCCAGCTCTACCCCACCGCTCTCCCTCTGCGCTCCCCGCGTATTTCTCTTTGGGCCACCATTGCTGGGTCAGGTCCCGGATCCCAGGCCGTCGCCTGCGCGGTCTTCTCGCTCCCACAGGCCTTCGCCTACTCGGGCCCTACCTTGGCGCAAGCCTCCTTTCCCCAGGCGCCTGCCTGTGCGGACTCCCCTCCATTTCTGTCGCCTTCCAGCGATGCAACTCCGACAACCCTGGCGCACCACCAACCACCCCGTGCCCAGGCCGCTTCTCCCTCCGGTTTGGCGATTGTGATGCCACTCGCCACCCTGACCCACCCCATCCTCGGTCGGCCTTGCGGCACCAAAGGCCCCCGTGCCTTCTCGGCCCCCATCCTCCGAGGCACCATCCGGCGACTCCTCCCTCCTAGACAGCGTGACTGTCCCACTACCCCGTGCTTCCTATGCTGAGGCATTACGACCAGATCGGGGGTGGAGATTACCTTCGCCGACGGTGGAGGTCCTGCTCCCTGACGTTGACCTCCCTCCATCCGCCAACGGCGATCCCATCCGGGTCCCCTTCGCCGCATCGGAGATCTCTTCTCATCCTCCTCCTTCTCTAAGTCGTTTGTGCTCAAATTCGGATCCGGTTGTCCGAAGATCTCTGTTGCCACGGAAACTGTTGCCAAGTGGGGCCTCTCTGCCATCTATCGTGTTGCGTCGCTCGATCCTAAGCATATGCTCTTACATCTCTCATCCGATTCGGACTTTGCCATAGTCCGAGCCAAGGGCACGGCCAGAATTGGCACACAGACCGCCAAGGTGGTCAAATGGTCCACCGATTTCAACCCAAAAATTGATTCAATAATCATTTCTACATGGATCACCCTTCCCAACCTCCCCCTGGTCTGCTTTCCCGCAGTTGCTCTCAAACGAATAGCCAGCTCCTTTGGGACTCTGGTAGCCATCGCCGAAGAAACTCGCAACCTTTCCAAGTGCAATTATGCGAAGATTTGTATTAAGTTAGACCTCACGAACGACCCTCCCAAAATTATAGAGATCGAGCTCGGAGATCAAACACACAGCCAACCGCTGATCTATGACAATAATATAATCTTCTGCAAATACTGCCAGATGAGCGGACACCTAATGCAGTACTGCTTCCGCGCTCACCCCAAACTAAAAAGCCTAGCACGCGCCCCCACGCACGCCGACAGCTCAAAGACACCCCGCCACGACCTCCACGACCTGTTCCGCCATTATCATCCACAACTCTAATCTAGACCCCCTCCCTCCGATCGACGGTCAGACTCGTCCATTCCCCCATTCGACTGCCAGGACCACCTCCGCCATCGTCCCTTTCACTCTCTCTACCCTCCCCCTCCACAATCCGTTTGAACTCCTATCAGGCACTACTTTCGATGAAGACCATAATGACTCTAGTAAGATCCCTTCCAGCACCCCCGAACAACAAGATCGCCTCAAGATTAGTGGTCTCACTCACCACCCAGACGCTGACATAGCCCTCATCACCCAACTGACACCACCATCCTACACCCCACAGGATACACCACTCCACCCAACCACCCGTCGACCACTCTCAACAACCCAAAAAGGTCTCGTCGGCGAGCAGCTCCGACTAGGTCGAGGTACCCCGATCCCCTAAAGCTGCCCGCTCGGCAGACTCGGAGCCCCTCAATCTCTCTCCCCTCACCCTTTGGACACCCAAACCAAGTTTAGCCATACCTTAATCGGCAGATTTTGGCAAGCCAAGGAAGCAGGATTTCTGGACCGTGGCAACCCCTTATGCGCCCTGGAAGAACAAGACAACGAGCCAGCTTTCACCTCAACTGACGTCGAGGGAAGCATCGACCCATATCGGACTAACAAAGAAACCGGAAGCAACGAGCCACCAGCACATTCACCAAAAAACCTTCTCCAAGAAGAATAAAAATAATCATAAGCAGACGACGACAAGGACCACAAGGTCCGCCACGAATCACAGTCACTCCCATCCCATTTCCTGATCAGATGCTTAACATCATCTCCTGGAATGTGAGGGGTCTCGGCAACAAACCGACGATGAACATAATCCTCATCCTCAAGAAGACTCATCGCATAGTCCTTTTTATCATTATTAAACCAAAAATCCCTCAAAAAAGAATAAAAGCCACTCAACTTATGTTAGGTTTCCCGCACGCCATCGCCGATGACAATGACATCTAGATATTACTTATGCAAGACTTCAAATTTGGCATCATCCAACACTCGCCACAGGCCCTTACTTGTTGGGTTAAGCACCCAGCCCTCAAGTCTCGCTCCATCCTCTCCGCAGTCCATGGCAGTTGCGACATCCCCGCATACAGATTACTCTGGGCAAACCTTCTGGCAGTCCATACTCAGGGGCTTCCGTGGCTCTGCATCGAAGATTTCAACACGGTGTCTAGCAGAGAGGAAAAGTCAAGAGGACGCCCTCCTCCCCAGCCGGCGATGAATGACTTCAACAACTTTACCTTTCTTGGGAACCTCACCCCAATCCTCTTCTACGGCAGCATGTTCACCAGGTGTAACATACAGGAGGGTCATCGGTGACAGTACTTCCGCTTAGATCGGGCGATGATCAATGAAGGCTGGTCCGACATGGGCCTGATCACTAACCTATCCCATCTGAACTCCACTGAATCGGACCACTCCCCTCTCCTTGTCTAGATTAGCAATAATCACACCACCAACAAGAAAGCTTTTCGCTTCCTCGACTTCTGGCGACATCACTCGTATTTCAAGCACATCGTCGCTCATGCCTGGAATTCTGGCTCGATTCTTAACCCTATGGCCCGGATGGCGGCTAAACTTTCAGCCACTGGTAAGGCCCTATCGTCTTGGAGCAAAGAGGCATACGGAGACATCTTCCAGGCTATCAGGGAGGCGGAGGATGACGTCACCCGTGCAGAGATCGCATTCACCAACACCAGATCCCCGGAGGATCGTGCCTCTCTCAACCTCGCCAGAGCTTTTCTTAAATCTAGGCTGAGAGTGGAGACCGAGTTTTGGAGGCAAAAAGCCAGATCGACTTGGGAAATCGACGGAGGCCGGAACACAAGATTCTTTCATGCTTGCGTCAAAGGTCGCAGAAAAAATTAAAACTACACCAGATTCTTGACAACAATGACAACCTGGTGGACGACCAGGTCGGTATTCAGGCAGCCGCTGTGAACTACTACTCCAACCTCTTCACCAAAGAGTAGGTCGTTAAGGACATGTCGTTATTGTCCATTATTCCTTCCCTTATTAGCGAACATGATAGCGACACCCTGCTGGCCACCACCTCGGAGGAGGAGGTTAAAGCGGCGGTCTGGTCCATTAACGAGCACAGCGCCCCGGGGTCGGACGGTTTCAACGGGGTATTTTTCAGAGCTTGCCGGGACACCATTAAAACCGACTTAGTCGAAGCTACTGTAGCCTTTCTCCAAGGGACTAGATACCCCAATCCGATTTCATGCACCAACATCATCCTTATCCCCAAAAAAGACAATCCCGAAACATTCAAAGACTTCCGTCCGATCAGTCTCTGTACCTTCACCATAAAATCATATCCAAGATCGTCGCCAAACGCAAGTCCGATCTTCTCCCCAAGATCATTTCTGAAGAGCAAAGGGTTTGTCAAAGGCCGCAACATATCATACAATATCCTTCTTGCCCAAGAGATGATCACGTGTATGAAGTTCCCGTCAAGTAGGGAAACGTGGCCATCAAACTTGACATGGAGAAGACGTACGACCGTCTGGACTGGCAATTCATGATCTGAGTACTAAGGGCCTTCGGCTTCTCCGAACCTTGGATTGATATCGTTTCAGATCGATCAACAATGCGTGGTTCTCTACCGTCATCAACGGCCAGGCAGCGGGCACTACCAAAATAAGTCATATCAGCGATGTATTTAGCGACTCCAAGATAAAACGTCGCTAATATTTGGGGGTTTAGCGACGTTTATCAAAGACGTCGCTGTTTGTCGCCAACAGCGACTAAAAGCCACGTCTAGTGGCTACAATTTGTTAAATGGGAATCTGTGTTGCAAGTTCGTCGGTACACGTTGCTGATATAGCGACGTGTAGTGACACATTTTAAGTAGCGTCGCCGTTTATTAAATATCAGCGACGTTTAGCGACGGCAGAGAAGGACGTCGCTAAATGTTTCATATAGGCGGCGAGGGTTTCCTTTTCGATCATTCATAAATTTTTTCCCCCAATTTTCCGCGCGCTCCTCCTCCGCGATGCTCCTTCGGCGATTTCCCTCCTCCTCCTCCTCCGCGGTGCTCTTCCGGCGATCTCCCTCCTCCGGCCTCCTCCTTCCCTCCTTCCTTCCTCAGGTAGCTCCTCCTCAGGTGATCCCCTGTCCCCGCTTTCCAGTTTCTCCTCGTCTTCTAGCTCTCTCTCGCTTCTAATTTGTGTCTACGAGAGCGTGGACTCACTACGGGGGACACGAGACTCACAGTGGACTCGCTGCGGGGGATACGAGAGCGTGGACTCGCTTCTAGTTCGTGTGACACCTATTTTGTTAGTTTGGACATGTCGTGTCCTACTGCATGGACATAAGACTCACAGTGTGACACCTATATACTGATGCTGGGAGTTTTTTGGGCATACCAACTGTCAATTTGATGTTTTGCTTGGATTCGAATTCTAATTTAGGGTTTGAGCCCTATTTACTGATACTGGAAGTTTTTTGGGCATTTTCAGGGTTTTGAAATGATGAATAAATTGACTAATAATTATTATCGAGCCCTATAAAATTTCAGCTATGTCACGAAGGATAGATACCAATCCTGTGAATGAGTTTTCTCCTAAGTATTCTCGACAGTTGAGTATGATTTAGCTCACTGACATTACTAAAATATGGAATGATTAGTGTAGGGTATGTTGGTCAGGTTTTGGCAAGTTAGGATATTATAGTATGCATGTTACAATTAACAAGGAATGTTGTTGACACCAAATGTTGCACGACAGGTTACTTGAGTAACCTGGAATGTTTTACCTACTGAAACAAATGGTTTGGGCAAGGGTGTGTATAGGTTGAAAAAATGATGAGATACACCAAGTCAGACACTGCCCCTACAGGCTTTAGACTGGGAGGTATAAATCTATGTACGACATTTGCTATAAGGACTTTGCATTAATCAACGGTACGACATCGTGATCAGGACATAGTCCCTGCAGCCATTCGACTGGGGCGGGAGAAGAAGAAGAAGAAGAAACTATATAGCCGTAGATAAGTTGACAGTCCTCCGACCCTCATCCCTCGGCAATGATAATACGACAACCTATCACTATATCTTATATAGTAGTAGATGATGTCTTAGTATTACATTATGTGAGTTCATCTTGATTCTGTTATATTCTTCAGATACTAGATACGATAAGAACATATACTACACCATATGTACAGAACATAGATGATTCACACTAATGTATGCTAGAATGAATCTGGGTTGTGTTCTGAGCCATCCGTTCTCACACTTGGCAAAAAATTGTTTTTTTACTTTATCTGCTTTCGAAAATGTACTCAAATTACAAGATGGTTCCTTTAGTTAGCTTGCTTATGTTACAATTATATTATTTGTGAATATCAATCTTACCAGATGGCACCCATGACCCGAGGAGCGGCACATCATTTGAGGGAAACAGTGAATGCTGAGGTGGCTCCTCCTACAGTTAAGGAGGAAGTGGCACCGGTTGCTAGTGAGACTGGGAGTTCTATTCATCCAGCACCGGTAGCTAGTGAGACGGGAGTTCTATTCATGTAACACTTGCAAGGGACGACATCTCTCCTCACGCCAAAGATCTCACTTTTTTGAGGTGGTTGCGTGATCGTATCACTGAGCGTTTCATGAGCTGCGTGGTTCTCATTAGCTATTAGTACTTATTGTATTGGACTATATGTATTGGGTTTTTTATATTAGACTATTTGTATTGGAGTACATATATGAATTAGTACTGTGTCAATCTCTGGATTGTATTGGTACAAACCCTCATCCCTCGGCAATGATGATACGACAACCAACCAGAGAGGATACTCTGAGAGATCCATCTGAGTAGGACGTATACTCTGAGAGATCACCTTTACAAGTATGATATCAGTAGTGGGATTGAGTGTGTACGTCCTACTCAGATGGGTTTCTCACCGTTACTATTTTTTATGACAGCATGGTGGATGTGCTCCGTCAACAGATTCTTACTCCGAGCCAAAACTTTGCCCCATAGCTCAAGTGGACATCCTTCGTATAGAGCTTGAGTGAGAGGTTCCTGACAGCATGGTGGTCTCCTTTGTCAAAGTATCCGTGCTCATCACACATTGGTTGTAGGATAAAACACGGATACTTTAACAAAGGAGACCACCATGCTGTCAGGAACCTCTCACTCGAGCTCTACACAAAGGATGTCCACTTGAGCTCCGGGGCAAAGTTTTGGCTCGGAGCAAGAATTGTTGACGGAGCACATCCACTATGCTGTCAGAAAAAATAGTAACGGTGTGAGACACCATCTGAGTAGGACGTACACACTCAATCCCACTACTGATATCATTCTTGTAAAGGTGATCTCTCAGAGTATACGTCCTACTCAGATGGATCTCTCAGAGTATCATCTCCGGTGGGTTGTGTTCTGAGCCATCGTTCTCACACTTAAAATATATATGAATTAGAACTTTGTTTGTATTTTCGGCGAACCCAATGATTTGATTCTGTATTTTGTATTTGGTTTCTGTATTTTGGCTCCAGCTCCATTTGTATTAATCTACGGTACGACATGGTCCCTGCAGCCATTCGACTGGGAGGCAGAAGAGAGGAAGAAACTATGTAGCCATAGATAAAGTGACTGTCCTCCGACCCTCATCCCTCGGCAATGATGATACGACAACCTATCACTATATCTTATATAGTAGTAGATGATATCTTAGTATTACATTATATGAGTTCATCTTGATTCGTTACATTCTTCAGATACTAGATACGATAAGAACATATACTACACCATATGTACAGAACATAGATGATTCACACTAATATGCTAGAATGAATTTTGGGTTGTCTTCTGAGCTATCCTTCATCTGCCCCCTTCCTTGTCCCTCTCGTTATGTTGCGAACCTCTTTCTCTATGCCATCAAAATCAGAATCCTCGACTCTCTTTCGCTTCTTGGATATTGACCCAGCTTCCAATCTCTCATTTTCCTCCGGGTCCACTCTACTCCCAATCTCTTTCTCTTTTATACACGGATCTACAGAATCAATACCATCCAAGAAAGGCAAAAACTGAATCAACATTGTCTTCCGGATCATCCTCATTAAGGCATAACGGGCTGCTCAGCATGCCCAGCTTATTCAACTTCTCGTTGGCTGCAGAGTCAAAATGGGAACGGGTCCTCTTGCCGGCCCGGAGCTCTGACTCGCACTCGTTGCCTCGCTACGATTTTCTTTTCTCCTCTGATGCGGGTCCTAAGAAAAGAAATTTCGTACCTCTTCTTTACATAAATATCATTGCCGCCTTGTACTCGAGCCTCCTCGTCTGTGACGCTATCCAACTTTTCGGTGCCTACATGTCACTTGAATCTTTCCTTCGACTCGTATCGTCCTCTTTTTTGCCTGTCTTTTCGCTCTCTGTCTTGCAATCATTGCTATCACCGTCGACTCATTCGACTCCTTCTTCGATGACTCCGAGAAGGAGGAGGAGGAGGAGAAAGACTCGATGAAGGAGTCAAATGAGTCGGCAAGTGATAGCAGATGATTGTAAGACAGGAAGCGAAAAGACAGGCGAAGAAGAGGACGATATGAGTCGAAGGAGAGATTCAAGTGACAATGTAGGCACCGAGAAGTTGGATAGTGTCACAGACGAGGAGGCTCGAGTAAAAGGCGGCAAAGAGGACCCGTTCCCATTTCGACTCTGCAGCCAGCGAGAAGTTGAAGAAGCTAGGCACGCTGAGCAGCACGTTATACCTTGATGAGGACGATCCGGAAGACAATACTGATTCAGCATCTTCCTTCTTCTCTCCTCCACCATAGCTCTGGACCCATCTGCTCCTCCCTACTTCCCTTCTTCTATTTGACTCTCTCAGCCACATATGATATCCACCTCAAGTGTAGAGTCGGGGGAGAAGAAGTAGGCAGGAAGAGGAGGGGGAAGCAGCACAGCCGACGGCATGACCCGAAGGAAGTACAGAGTTTTCTTCAAATCCGTAGGAGAACTATAAGAATATATCTTTTCACAATATGTCATCTTGTCAAAGACCCTTAATGTGAATATCATGTTACCGCGGTGTCGGAAGACTAACATGTCATAATTTTTTAAGCCGTATATTTTGACATAATCCTCCCAACGCTTTTCCCCTATGTAGTAATCTTGCATTACTACATAACAGGAAAGAGTTTGGAGGATTATGTCAAAATACACGGCTTAGAAAATTATGACATGTTAGTCTTCCGACACCGCGCGGTAATATGGTTGTCACATTAAGGGTCTTTGACAAGGTGATATGTTGTGAAAAGATATATCCTTACAGTTCTCCTATACGGATGTTGAAGAAAATATCTGTACTTCCTCCGGGTCATGTCGCCGGCTGTGCTGCTTTTCCTCCTCTTCTGCCCACTTCTTCCCCCGACTCTACACTTGAGGTGGATATTATATGTGGCTGAGAGAGTCAAATAAGAAGAAGGGAAGTAGGGAGGAACAGATGGTTCCAGAGCCATGGTGGAGGAGAGGAGAAGGAAGATGCTTGATCAGAACTTGAGGTAGAAAAGTTATGACGTTGATAGCGTGAGAGAGAGGGAGGGAAGTGGCTGCATGCCTTGGCTCACTCGAGCGGTATTTGTCCTCGACCCTCATCCCTCGGCAATGATGATACGACAACCTATCACTATATCTGATATAGTAGTAGATGATGTCTTAGTATTACATTATGTGAGTTCATCTTGATTCTGTTACATTCTTCAGATACTAGATACGATAAGAACATATACTACACCATATGTATAGAACATAGATGATTCACACTAATGTATGCTAGAATGAATTTTGGTTGTATTCTGAGCCATTCGTTCCCATACTTGGCAATTAAGTTGTGGACCATTATGTTTGACATTGTTGTTACAAATTTCATATATGTTGATTGATGAGATTGTGTTTCAAATGTGTTCATGATTGTGTATCTGTGTTGTTTGATACTGTGTTCGTGATACACACCGTCGTTGTTGTAACAAATGGTGTAGGGGATGCTACAAATGCTGCAGGGGATGCTGTAAATGCTGTATTTTTTTATTTTTTTCAAGATTAGCGACGTTCAGCAACTCTCGGCGATGTCCAGAGCCATAGTGGAGGAGAGGAGAAGGAAGATGCCTTCGGCTGAGAGAGTCAATAAGAAGAAGGAAAGTAGGGAGGATCAGATGGGTCCAGAGCCATGGTGGAGGGAGGAGAAGGAAGATGCTTAATCAGAACTTGAGGTAGAAAAGTTGTGACATTGATAGTGTGAGAGAAGGAGGGAAGTGGCTACATGCCTTTGGCTCACTCGAGCGGTATTTGTCCTCGACCCTCATCCCTCGGCAATGATGATACGACAACCTATCACTATATCTTATATAGTAGTAGATGATGTCTTAGTTTTACATTATGTGAGTTCATCTTGATTCTGTTACATTCTTCAGATACTAGATACGATAAGAACATATACTACACTATATGTACAGAACATAGATGATTCACACTAATGTATGCTAGAATGAATTTTGGTTGTGTTCTGAGCTATTTCGTTCCCATACTTGGCAATTAAGTTGTGGACCATTATGTTTGACATTGTTGTTACAAATTTTCATATATCTGTGTTGATTGATGAGATTGTGTTTCAAATGTGTTCGTGATTGTGTGTAGTGTTGTTTGATACTGTGTTCGTGATACACACCGTCGTTGTTGTAACAAATGGTGTAGAGGATGCTGCAAATGCTGCAAATACTACAAATGCTGCAGGATGCTGCAAATGCTGTATTTTTTCAAGATTAGCGACGTTCAGGACTATCAGTGACGTCCAGCGACGACGACAACGTCGCTAAGTAAGTATCACAACGTCGCTAACTGTGATGCGTATCGTCGCTGATCATCACTAAACGTCGCTACGTAAGACGTCGCTAAATGTTGCTATATGTCGGTACTATAGCGACGTAGCAAAGTCGTAGAACATCGCCATTTGGCTCTCAAGCGAGGTCACCATCGATGCATGTCAAGTCGCTCAACGTCGCTAGGTTGCGTCGGTAAATGATGACGTTTTACGTCGCTGGTAGTCGCTAAATTAGCGACGTGTCGGCGTTGCTGAGTGTCGTCGCAATAGCGACGTATTACGACGTTTTGTTGTTTAGCGACTAGGTTAATCGCGACTACGTACAAACGTCGCTAAATACGTCGCTAATCTATATTAGCGACGTATTTTCCCTATTTAGCGACGTCCTGTGGCGTCGCTGATTTGACAGATTTTAGTAGTGGGGATTCTTTTGATCCACTCCCGGGGTTAGACAAGGGGACCCGCTCTCTTCCACCATTTTCATAATTACGGCCGAAGTCCTCATCAGAAGCCTTAATAGTATGCCCAACATGCCTGGCTTTAATCATTTCCACACCACCACCGGCTGCCCCTCATCACTCACCTAGCTTACGCTGACGATATCCTCATCTTCTCTCTTGAGACAGTGGATCGATCGAGATCGTCCTACGCAAGATCACAAATACAATGCCTGCTCCGGATAGCGCATCAAAACAATAAGAGCGTCATCTACACCCATCACAAAGCTGACAGAATCCGCTCTACTTTGCTTGCCAATATGACATCCTTCGCACGGCCTACCTCCTTCCTCTACCTCGAATGCCCGCTGGTATACGGTAAGGCCAACTCAGGTATATACGAGCACCTCGTAGACAAGATCCACAAACTCATCGCGGGATGGCACAATGTAACTTTATCCCCAGTAGGAAAAACGATCCTCATCAAACACGTTCTATCATCCATCCCGATGTACACCCTGCTTGTTTGCTCCCCTCCCAAGAAGGTGATCCACTCTCTCGAATCACTATTTGCCAAGTTCTTCTGGGGGCATAACGACGGCAAGGACAAATATCACTGGGCCGGCTGGGAGTCGATGGCCAAACCCACTGAAGAAGGTGGTCTGGGCTTCTGCAGGCTTGCCCAACAACGTTCATGAGAGCTAGATACTCTAGATTCTCCCATCTATCGGAGGCGAGCTCTAATAATAGATCCTCGGCTTCGTGGCATTGTATTATTCATGGTCGTATCATGCTAAACCTCTCATCCGTCTCCAGTTGGGTGACGGTCGCTCCGACATGCCTGGAGCGGTGGCTAGGAGAAGACATCATACATCCCAACATCCTTACTCCTCTACAGTGCGCAATTAGGGACCTATGGGAGGGTAGTTCCGGATGGAATTGGAGGAAGGTCAGAGATTTGCTTGGCCAGCCAGCGAAAACTTGTCTTCTTGCTGCTAATCTGTGGATTACCAACGCAAACGACACTTGGAGATGGTCCTCCAACCCGAGTGGGTTATTCACTTTGGCTTCCGCCAAGCTCGTGGCCAGAGGTAGCGGGGTGCAGAATCCTGTTTACCAAGTTTTAGCAAGCTTGCATCCCCATCAAATGGTCTATCCTCATCTGGCGTGCTCTTCACCAAAAGATTCTGATGGATGACACCATCAGATCCATGGGATTCAGCCTCGCTTCAAGATGCCACTGTTGCAGGGAGCACTCTACAGAATCTGTCAAGCACGTCCTTCTTTCGGGGGAGCTAGCCACCGCCTTTGGTCCAAGCTCCACAATAGACTTAGTATGGTCTAGCCAACTGGGGGCTTCTACGATCTCCTGGCCTAGAGCCGATCCCATGGTCATCAGATCGTTGCAGTCGCCAGTTTTTGGGTTCTTTAGAAAAATAGGAACAAATTTAGATATGAAGGCCGACAGACCCCCCCCCCTCAGCTGTCCGAAGAGGTCATCAGACAATGCTTCAAAGTTAGGAGACGCTGCTCCCACGTCTCCTACTCTTTCTGGGAGGCTCTGGCTTAGGCCGCCCTTCCCTTTTTGGCTGTGCGTGTCTCACGCTTTTGTTTTCTGTTCTTTTGCCGCGCTAGCGCGCTTACTTGTATAGGCTTCGGCATTTTGCGCCTATTTCTTCAATAAAGTTCAGGTTTCAAAAAATATATATACAAATATATATATATATATTATATATATATATATATATATATATGTTTACGACAGACTATCGTTGTCCACAATAGTGTAGGCCGAATGTAGTTTGATTCGTACTTGATTATTTGGGAGTGGGTCGTAATAGTCCAAGACGTAAATGCCAAGCTTGATGTATCCTCCACCTCTTTATGTGGAATGACGGTTGCACCACCAGTGACCATACTATCATCTAACTAGTAGAAGTTAAACGATAATCTCTGCCCCTTTATGACCGCTCACTATCTTCTAGAAAATGGCTTGGCTGACAAACATGCACCTTGCCACATCCAACGCGCCTATAGGAATGAGATTTTTCTTTAAATAAATGTCTCACATATACAAGTGTTTGCACTACCACATCGAACATCTTTATCTTGATGTTCCCTACGCCAATGGTCTTACAAGACATTATCCACATGAGGATGAAACCACCATTAAACTGATCCTTATAGGTGAAATATCACTCCTTATTCGGTCACATATGATAACATTACCCAAAATAAAATGTTCCATGATTCATAGAATTTTTCTGTCTATTATGACAAAGTGGCTCCTCAGTTTCGTGTACAATATTGGTTTGACCCTGACTGCTTGAACTAGTACCAATCCTTCTTAAATTTCATACATTCTTTCTTCATGTGTCTCATCTGTTTGCAAAAAAACATCATTCTCTTGCCGGATGATTTAAACTTCCCTCGACGACTCTATCTCTCTATCCTTACTTCTCAACCTTCCCTTTTTATTAGTGTTCAACTATGATAACTCTTAGATAAGATTTGGCCTCAACCTTCCCATAAAGGATAATTGTTCACAAAATAGTTATATGACCATGGAAGCTGAATAAAGGAGTAATAGTGCCTTATCCTTCTCTTCTAACTTTACTTCGAAAAACAAAAGATCGCTAACAATGTTGTTGAAGTTTTTCAGATGACTAAGAATATGGATCGCTCCCTTCCTCTATGCATAGACTGTAGAGTTGCTTCTTATAAACTTGTTGTATAAGGAATTTGTCATATACAAGATCTCCAACGATAAATCTCAACAGAATTCTCCATCATAATATTTGTACATGACCTCATCTGCAAGACAAATATCAATCGCACTCCATGCCCTCTGATCCATGTCATATCATGAATCCCTGTAAAATTCGAATGCGTTTTGTCCTTCCTTGCATCCTTAAAGGCCTCTTTCACAATAAGAGCCTTAACCGTTCTCTACTAGAAAGAGAAGTTCCCTTTATCATTAAGTTTCTCTTCCTCAAGCTTATTGCTATTAAATTTGTTACTTGTCATTCTTAATTTATGAAATAAAGAAAATCTCCTTGAACTTTAATAAACCAGTGATTTCAAGAATCCAATATAGAAAGATAGGGAGCGGACTAACGTCATCACCTACCATTGACCTAGATTCAAGAGTTTGAAATCCTAATGTTTTCTTAGTTTGATAACAATTTTTGCACAAATGTGGAAATAACACAAAAAATAACCTTAATACGACAAGAATAACAAAGCGCAAAATAAACCAAATTAATAGAAAAACTAAGAATATACAAAATTTATGTTATTCCGTCAAGTTCGACCTACTTCATGGGACAAGAGGAGAAATACTTTAATGAATCAATCGAGAAAAATATTACAAAGTGTTGCACACAGAAGCCAAAATGAGCAACCTTCACCTTACGATAACTCAAATGACCTCTCTCATTCTTTCTTGAAGACTCCTTTAATGACCTCCTAGAAAAATCATATTTTAGCTCCTAGCATTCAATAGCCTCAAACTAAATCCCAACATTCGATAGGGCTACTAGAGAACCTTAAATAGTCTCAAAGTTTAACCTAAATCGTGAGTGCACCATAGCCAAAATAATTTGAATCGTTCATAAAAAAAGCAACACTAACTTAATGGCATACATACTGCCGGTATGATTAATAATCACAACTTTTGCTCCAAACCTTCTTGTCACTTTTGTGAAATTGTAGCATGTCAGCGGTATGCCAACGGTATGTCGTTGGGTAGCCCCTAGCTGCAATTAGTCTTGTTTGCTCGTCTCGACTCCTCCCAAACTGCTTCAATTTTCTAGACAGTGTTCATAGCACTCACATTGAACATGAGTCATATCCATCATAATGACTCTCCGAACTTCGATAGATAGCCGAACAAAAATACGTCTGTCGATCCGGATCGTAGGGTCACGATACAGCGATCCGGTCGACTGTCTCAGAGTTGGACGAAACTTGGGTTATTGGATAAGTCAGATGTTGCAAGTCCAGTGATACAATTTTTTTGTGACATGACGAGCGTACATAAACTAATTATAATGTTTCTAAGTTCACCAACACGGAGCGACTAGTTGGAACAGTTTGCTGAGGTCCTAAGTCGTCCGGACAAAGCAACTTTCGACAAGATAGTAGCAGAGCTTCACAGAGAAGAGTCATATCTTCTGCAAGTCAAGGTAATTTGGTCCGGTACAGGCCGGATCGCGCCCAAAAAATCAGGTCCAACCGGGCTTGGTCCGAACCCAGCCCGGACCGGAGGCAACAGCGGGCCGGGCCAGGCCCGGTTCATGGGATCTGAGCCCAGCCCGGCCCAATGACCCGGCTTGGGTAGGGTTGGGCCAGACCGGTCCGATTCAACTGGCGATCCAGGTTGCGGGCTCGGGCGGGCTGGTTCGGGCCGGTCTGGTCCATTTTTTTAGTATTTTTTTGGATTTAAAGTTTTTTTTAATTATGTGTTCTTTTCTTTTCTTTTCTTTTCTTTTCTTTTCTTTTCTTTTAAGTTTATTTTGTTATTTTGCTCTTTTTAAGTTTTCTTTTAATTTATTTTATTTTTCTTGTAAGTTTTTGGTTTTGTTTTGTTTGTTTTTCTCTGGTTCTTGTTTTTAAGTTTTTTTAAGTTTTTCTTTCCAAGTTTATTTTAAGTGTTGTTTTAAAGTTTTTTTAGTTTTTTTCTTTCTTTATTTTTTTTTGTTTTTTTGTCATACCTTTGAGTCATTCTTCTTCCTCCTCAATTTCAGAAGCTTCACCCATTGTAAGTGATTCGAAGTTCAGCTCGTTGATGTCAGCAGCTTTATCTCTCTTGTTTTGGATTTTTTCTGCTAAAATCCAATTTTGAACATATACACAAGCTTCCAAGATATCTGGCTTCAACCCGCTCCTATTTACGCTCAAAATCCTTGATCCTGTACTAAAACATGACTCCGATGCTACCGTGGACACCGGGACCATTATTAGATCACGTGCTATGGTAGAAATTACAGAAAATCTTTTGTCATATTTTTTCCACCATTCTAAAATGGTGAAGTGATTTGAAGATTCCTCTTCTTCTTCATAAGAACTTAGATATAAAGACAACTCTTGAGTGGGTTGGGAAGAGTGTTTTTGTTTCTTCCTTTTTAGTATACGACTAGCGTGGTCGACTATGCCAAAGCTACTATTAGTACTCACTTCAGTTGGTCAGGTCGACACAAATTTGTCTTCATAAAGCATGTGCTTTACTAATCTTTCCAACACTACCTTTAGTTCTACTTTGAAGTCAATAACCTCAATATCCATATTTTCTGCATAGTCATGTAACAAAGCCTCTACACCCTCTAATTTGATCGTAGGATCAAAAATGGAAGACAAACAATATAAAAGAGGTACATCACTCCAATATTTAGTGAATTTAACTTCCATTTTTTTATAACATAGTCAAAATTAGGAACATTTCTATTAGAAAATAAGTAAGACATGTCACAAAGTTCCCGTAAAGCTAAACAAAAGTAAGATAATAAACACCAGAAAGAGTACATGTAGCATTGTAAAAAGTTTCTTAAAATTCACAAATAGAACAAGCAACTATCCAATCATCTTCAGTTACTCTATATTCAAAATTGTGATCCATATTGCCAAAATATGTAATAACATCCTTAAAGGGAATTGCGGATTTCAACATTAAATATGTTGAATTCCATCTATGTGGTACATCCTTAACAAATCTTCTAAAACGAATATAAAATGTACAAATGTGGTTTTAAAAGCTTGTTGCCTACTTGGAGACGTGTTCAAGCTGTGTAAACAATTTCTAAGAGTCTTTAAATTTGTACTAAAAAAATTCGAGACATTCTTTTACAACTAAGTTAATAATGTGGTAAGCACACCTAACATACAACAATCTACCTTCCAAAATAGGTTGAAATAGTAAAGACAATGAAGATATAGCAGAATTATTATTACTAGCATTATCAAAAGATACAGATAATATTTTATGGTGAATATCAAAGTTACGCACGTATTTTGAAATAGCACCTGCAATTGCAGAGCCCGTGTGTGAAAATTTCAAAGTTTTTAAACAAACGATGCGCTTTTGCAACATCCATTGTAAATCTATGTAGTGTGTCGTGATACAAATATAAGCATAACTTTGCTTACTTGTCCAAATATCAGAAGTAATAAAAATTTTACTAACATGCGACAATGTCTCTTTTAAACCAACTTTCATTTCCTTAAAAAGTCTCTTAGCCTCCTTTCTAGCAGCGCCTCTAGTAACTTTACTAAAACATGAATTTAAAGAAATTGTGGCATAATCATATAAAGATTCACTTTCACCCAAAGTGAATGGAAGTTCATCAACAATAATATATTTAGTAAATTCGGTTTTATGATTGACAGCTAAATAGAAAAACGTACTCATTGAAGAACCCGTGGCGCCTCCAAAACTTATCTGAGTTTAGGTCACCGGAATTGAGCTCTGACCGTAGCAGGTATCATTATGTCTTAATATGATACCCGTGCCACCTCCTCTCTTCCATTTGTATATGTGGAATATTTCTTGCATTGTGCCGCGTACGGAACTGGTTCACCTTTCTGATCTAAAACAAGTGAGCCATCAGGTTTAGTTTCATTAAAAATAACAAAAAATTCCCAATACTTTGATTTTTGCTTCCTCTTTACAACATTTTGGATAGTGCTAACAACTTCAGGAGGTGAACCAATTAAATCCTCAGAAATAGGATTTTGCTCAAAAAGAGTATTATATTCAAAAGTATGTCCAGCATTGTCGGTAGGTTGGTTTGAATCTTATCCGGCCATTTTAAATAAACGAATAAAAATAGAGGAACAATTAGAAAGAGGAAGGATACCGAAAATAAAATAAACCGAAAATTATTTTTTTCCTCAATAAAGGGAGAGATGTAGGAAAGAAAACTATTTTGTAAATGTGAAATAAAAAAAACAATTAGAAAGTCGTAGAGCGCCAGAATTGCTTGGTTTGAGAGCTTGATCGGAAAGTCGTAAAGCACCGGAATTGCTTCTTGAAACCTTCTTGTGAGCTTGAATTTTTTTTTTGTATGGCATGAATGGTTTGTGTTTGAAAATTGGGATTTATGGTCTATTTATAGAAATTTTTTGAAGTCAAATTGCCCTCCTACCCTCCAAATAGAGTTGTTGTAAATATTTTTTTTGGTCATTTTTTGCAAAATGACCAAAATATTCCCTAAAACGGTCATAAAACGGTCAAATAGTGGGATCATTTTGGTAAATTGGGGCCCAAACATTCAAAAAAAAAAAAAAAATCCGGTTTACCTGTGCCGGGCTCGGGCGGGCCTCTGAGCGGGCCAACCGTTTGATATTCGGACTCAGTTTATTGAACCCAACCCGGACCGGGCTGGGCTAGCTGGCGGGCCGGGTCAGGCTTTATGGGAGCGGGCTTGGGCGGGACCGGTCCGGTTTGCTGACGGACCGGACCGGATGACACCTTGTTCTATAAGCCAAGAAACTCTCCGTGCCAGGTCCACTATGGGCTGCATGACATTTGCAGGACAATTGGACGAATGCTGTTGATCTTCCAAACACTAAATTTGAGAATTTTTTTCTTTCAAATTACTAGAATAATGAAAAAGATAAGCTCGTAGAGAACTTACGGAGGCAATAAAGTTCACAATCAAGCAACATTAAAAGTAAATATTGCTATAATCTCTTCACCTAGAATTGTAGTATGACTATTTAGTTAATTATCTAGCTTCGTTGTGATGCGAAGTGGTATCCGACATTCAATTTTGAATCCTAATTTCTATAACCAAAGAATGAAATATTATTAACAGAAATAATAGAATATGCCTTTTTCTCTTTCTTATGTAGAAAGAAAAGTGGGGGGAAATTTTTGATGGATTTCTTTCTAATTAATTATGCTAAGTAATTGAAAGTTTTGCGAGTATGATATGGTAATATCAATAACATGGAATGAATTATTCCTGATATGGCAAAGTGGCATTAATGGAAAAAATCCTACATTAGTTTGGGCAAATAATTTAGTTCCTTATGTAATATTATGTAATAGAAGTCTCCAAAATTTTACGCATCCTTACCTACAGTTGACTCCGCCGGCGAGCAGCCATGATGGCATGCAGAGACAGGCGAGGCAACCGGCTGGACCAACACTAATTACGTGAAGATGCGATGTGTTTGAGAGGTTGTTTAATATCGCAGGCATAATGGTTACCATTTTTTTGTTCGAATCTTTCATTCATTTCAAGTATTTGGTTGGTCGTAGAAAAAATATAGATAGTATTTGATGAAAAAACATAACATAGTTGGAACAGTCAATATGCATGATGCAACCGTTGTTGTATTAGATCCAAAACAAAGGTTCTTTCTTGACCAAACTACAAAATGGGAATTCCTTGATATGGAATGACAGAATATAGAATAGAAAAAGGATAATGAAAGTTGCTCCTTTTAGAATCAAGTTGGACCCGAAATAAAAAAAATTTGAAAATCAAGGGTTTGTTTTACTTTTTCGAGGGATCGGGGGACACCCCTTTTTTCTTCTCATTCGAGATAGGAGCACGAGCTACTGATCCTTGTGCTTATATAGGTGAAAGTTGCGGGTTTTTTCTTTTCTTTTTTAGAATATACATTTTTTTCCTTTATGCAGTTATTTTGTTTTGTGTGACCAAATCTTTATCCATTTAAACATTTTGCAGTTATTTTCTTTAGTGTTCGTGTGATCAAATGAATGTTTATTATTTGAGTGTTAGATGAGCTAAATGATTCATTTGGCGACAAGTAAGAAGGACATTGAGCCAGATGTATGAATTGGAAGTTGGAGCTGAACTTGGAAGATTCGTGTACATAGCAAATAAAACCAAGATATCACAACAAAATAGATTAACACAAGCTGTACCAACAAATCTTTTAATTATTATTCAATCGGCTGAACAGAATCAGCTATAACATCTCTATTACAAAGTTGGTCAAGGAAGATGTGTAAGTATGAACATCCTACATGAATGCTGTCTAACAGTGGCTGATATCTTGTTCACGAACCGCGTCTCCAGTGTTTTATGCTGCAGAGGAAAAAAAAAATTAAGCATATATAACTTCGTCTTCAGAAATACATTAAATTTCATGCTGTACCATTTGTAGAAGCTGCAACAAATTACTTGACCAAATGAAATGTGATTTCTAGTACTACATAAATGAAAGAAGTAAGATTGCAAATATATGTGTTTCACCAAGTGATACCGAAATAAATTACTTAGTAATACCTACATATTTCGTCGAGCATGCATGCATGTTACTTATGTAGATAGGCAGGATTTGCAAATATGTTACTAGTTGCTATATAGTTGAAGGAATGTTACGTTTTCAAGATATACGATATATAACAATGCATGGATGATAAACTAAAGTACCTCCCAAACATCTCTTGCCTCGACAATCGTATTCGGAGGAATGCCTAAGTCATCCCAATGGGCTACAATCTTAACAGGGCCACCCCATCCCGCCCGATTAAACAAGACAACAGCTGTTCTGTATCCAGAAAGAGGTGCAGCCCAGATCTGCAATGGTGGTATAATATCAGGATAATGAGAAGCAAGGAAGACTGAACTAATGAAGGTGGTACATAGAAGAAGTCGCTTACCTCCTTAGAGCCTTCCATGCGTACTTTCTTTGCTTGAATACCAAGAGGATCTGTTCATAAAAAAAAAAAAAAATACAAATCATGAGAAACCGTTATTCAAACTATGAAACTTAGTTAAGAGTCGTAATGAATCCTTACCTTGGTTAACAGCAATGACCTCTTTATTGCTGAGGATTTTCATGGTCTCCTTGGTCATGTTTCTCACGTCGCATCCAATAAGAAGGGGAGCCTACAAGGAAATGATATAAAGATGTTCTAAATTGCATCCAACAAGAAGGGGGAGCCTACGAGAAATTGATATAAAGGTACGAAGAAAGTTGAGATTTAAGTGTAAGTTACCTTCGAGATTGCCCATAGGCTGAAGTGTACAATGTACTCATTATTTGACATTCCTCCATTTCCAACTTCAAGCATGTCTGGATCTGATGGACGAATAACAACAGAGTAATTTAATGGTAGAATGAGATAGATATTCAATGAACATATGAACCTAAAACAAATCCATGACAACTATGCCACTTGTGTAGTTAAGTCTGGATTGATTGCAAGTGCTACGTATTCCGGAGTGTCCTATTCATGACCAACACGGATATGAAAGCAATTTTCAGAGTAACAACTATTTTCAGAGCACAAACCATTCCAGCCAAATATGATATGCCCATTTTAGCACATGGGTTAGTGTACTTTAAAGTGTCCTATTTTGTCCGATGCAGATAGGAAACCAATTTGGAACATCAAGGTATCATGACTGATGCATCTCATGGAAGAAAACACAAACCATTCCAACCACCAGGCCTTGCATAATCCGCGTATACTTCATTTTGGTCAGCCCTTGAGATCATGCTGAAACCATATATAATCAAAAAAATTAATTCCAACCCCAATGGAAGACATATAGTGGGAGTATGTACTTTCACTATCTACATAAAAACTTGAGCATGAAATCGGAACCATAATACATACCTATTCCATGAATCATTAATATCATCAGTTGTTCTCCAACTATTTCCTAACTTATCAGCCCATAGAGCAGGGTGCATGTCCCCCCTGTACCAAAATAGGAAAGAAAAACAATCAGCGGAACTGAGGAAATCTATAACGAGATATATCAACACAAAAACGTCGACATAATCAAGCTTACCATTCACAAAGAGAGAGAAAGATTGGACGGCCTGTCTTCATTAAGGCTCGAGTCATCGCCGGATAGCTATGCAAGGTTATAGAAACTGATAAGTAGAGATTTAATCAAAGCTAGAAGTGTCTATACTAAATGGAATAGCATAAGCAAGTAGGTTTGCAACTAAAAAGCTGAGTAATGGCAAAAGAAGAGTACCGAACGGTTGGCTTCAAATCTTTATTATAACAATTGTCATACTTCAAATAATCGATACCCTGCATACAACAGGTTTTACTTTAGCAATCTCCACATGTAGAATTTTAAAACAAAGTGAAGATCAAAATAACTTTAAGGAAGTTTCTATTATCCCACTGAGTACAGACTGTCAGATTGATTGTCATTTAGGAAGTATCTTCCTATATTGATAACTGGTAGATTATTTACCCATGCCGCGAATGTTTTAGCATCCTTCTCCTCATAACCAAGTGAGCCTGGCATTTTCCTGCTGCAAGTCATAGTCCTGCCAATGCACATAACCAAGCACGTGTTTGTCTACTTAACATCCAATTCAAAAATTATTAAGAAAACCTTTAAAAAAACTAACCCAGCATCAGAATAAATCCCAAGCTTAAGGCCCTTGCTGTGAACATAATCTGCAAGAGCTTTTATTCCTGAAGGGAAGTTTTTCTTCCCAGGAACTAGATAACCCTGTTAGCAAACAGCCATTCTATATTATTCTCTTCCCTTTCTAGTTTTTGGAACACAATGGTTGGAAAAAAATGGAACAATCATGCATGTAAAATAACTAAACCTTTTTATTGCGATGCAATTCCGCCCAACAATCATCTGTATAAAAGACCATCAATTAACAATCGTCAAGTAAACGCATGTAACAACAAGAAACCAAAGAAATTGAGTATAGAGTATAGACCATACCAATATTTACATAGCGATATCCGAGCTTCGCTAGCCCAGTCTTCACCAGCGCATCGGCTATCAAACAAACAAAACAATCAACAACTCGCCAGTTTCAACTAAGAAACCAAATCGAAAAAGAAGATATAGTGTGGCATATATTGACCTGTTCCTCTGATAACTGTTTCATTAATGTTACACGCAAAACGATTCCAGCTGTTCCACCTGCAACAAGTAAACATGAACAATGTGTCATCAATCATAATGAAGAAGAAGAAGAAGAAGAAGAAGAAGAAGAAGAAGAAAGTAACAATATATACACACTGACCCCATTGGAGGAGTTCTGCCGAGGCCATTGGAGAGAAGACTCCTCCTGTTATTCCGATCCACGACCATTCTTGAACCACTGCAAGAGCAAATGCAGCATGCTAATATTGCTATCATAATGATTAGAAATTTCATCTTCGTCTCCATTTCCATTCCTCTCTCTGTCAATTTAGTCACTACCACAGTCCTTTATATATACGTACGGGCTCACGAGATTGTCGGCTTAAATCTTTGTAAATGGTTTCAAATATCATCAACGTTCAAACAAAATCGCATCATATAAGTATTTAAAACATTTATAATTTTTGGTATGGTTACGTTTATCCATATCTACCTTTAAGATATCATGATATCCTTTCCCTAAAGTTAGGTCCGAATTCAAAAGTTTGTTATGTTACCATATTTTTTTTTTTGTTAAGTTTCTTTAATTTTGAAATATTATAGAGAGATTTTAGGGTGTTTGGTTTAGTTTTTTTAGCAGGTTTTAAAGGTTGAGATTTGTTACCTTTTCCATATATATACAATTTTTTAATATATATATTGGAGAGAAGACTCCTCCTGTTATTCCGATCCACGACCATTCTGGAACCACTGCAAGAGCAAATGCAGCATGCTAATATTGCTATCATAATGATTAGAAACTTGGCTTAAATCTTTGTAAATGGTTTCAAATATCATCAACGTTCAAACAAAATCGCATCATATAAGTATTTAAAACATTTATAATTTTGGTATGGCTACGTTTATCCATATCTACCTTTAAGATATCATGATATCCTTTCCCTAAAGTTAGGTCCGAATTCAAAAGTTTGTTATGTTGCCATATTTTTTTTTGTTAAGTTTCTTTAATTTTGAAATACTATAGAGAGATTTTAGGGTGTTTGGTTTGGTTTTTTTTAGCAGGTTTTAAAGCTTGAGATTTGTTACCTTTTCCATATATATACAATTTTTTAATATATATATTGGAGAGAAGACTCCTCCTGTTATTCCGATCCATGACAATTCTTGAACCACTGCAAGAGAAAATGCAGCATGCTAATATTGCTATCATAATGATTAGAAAATTCATCTTCGTCTCCATTTCCATTCCTCTCTCTGTCAAATTAGTCAATACCACAGTCCTTTATATATACGTACGGGCTCACGAGATTGTCGGCTTAAATCTTTGTAAATGGTTTCAAATATCATCAACGTTCAAACAAAATTGCATCATATAAGTATTTAAAACATTTATAATTTTGGTATGGTTACGTTTATCCATATCTACCTTTAAGATATCATGATATCCTTTCCCTAAAGTTAGGTCCGAATTCAAAAGTTTGTTATGTTACCATATATTTTTTGTTAAGTTTCTTTAATTTTGAAATATTATAGAGAGATTTTAGGGTGTTTTGTTAACAAAATCGCATCATATAAGTATTTAAAACATTTATAATTTTGTATGGTTACGTTTATCCATATCTACCTTTAAGATATCATGATATCCTTTCCCTAAAGTTAGGTCCGAATTCAAAAGTTTGTTATGTTACCATATATTTTTTGTTAAGTTTCTTTATTTTTGAAA